>SJYC01027643.1:0-19694 GCA_006408675.1 Madoqua kirkii | reverse complement strand
GGCACAAAGGGAGCACTTTCGTTATCTCAGGAAGCAGCTGCTAGTACTCAGTCTGGGGAATGAAGGGAAGAGATGCAAATTATTAATAGGAGAAACTTGGAGAGAGGGCCTTTCACACAGACCCAGGATGATAGCGTACAATGAACTCAACCCTCCTCACCATAGGTTGAAACCTGAGCTACATACACATACATGACAAAACATTTACATTCTAATACTGGAATTGATGTTCCTTACTCAGGGCCTACTCTGTCCTAGGTCAGGTAATATCTAATGCTACTCAAAGCATGGTTTAAGAACCCCTGGGATCCTCAAGACCCTATCAAGGACTCTATAAAGTCAAAACTATTTTTAGAATAATGCAAAGGAGTAATACAGAGAAGGCAATGGCACCCCACTCCAGTACTCTTGCCTGGAAAATCCCATGGGCAGAGGGGCCTGGTGGGCTGCAGTCCATGGAGTCGCTAAGAGACACGATTGAGTGACTCCACTTTCACTTTTCACTTTCATGCATTGGAGAAGGAAATGGCACCCCACTCCAGTGTTCTTGCCTGGAGAATCCCAGGGACAGAGGAGCCTGGTGGGCTGCTGTCTGTGGGGTCGCACAGAGTTGGACACAACTGAAGTGACTTAGCAGCAGCAATAGCAAAAAGTAATATGTCTGTCTTCATTATGCTGGCATTTGTATTGATGATGTAAGAATAACCAAGGGAAAAACTGATGGCACCTTAGTATGAATCAAGGCACCAAAATTAAAATGTATAGTAATAACTGTACTCTTCATAACAATGCACTTGTAAGAAAAAATTAAAGACTTTAATGGACATGAACTTGGGCAAAACTCCAGGAGATGGTGAATAACAGGGAGCTTGGAGTGCTTCAGTCCACAGGACTGCAAAGAACTGGATATGACTGAGCAACTGAACAACAAAGACTTTAATTTTGAAAATTAAAAGACAAAAAAAAATTAAAAACTAAAAGCCAGCTTCATTAAGATTGTTTTCAATGAAGCAGTAGGAATTAATTTTGTTAAAATTTACCTCTTGAGTGCCCGTTTTTAATATGCTATATGATTAAATGAAAAGTACACGTAAAGTTTATCTATACATACTGAAGTACATGTTATGGTTGTCTCAAGGAAAGAGACTTGTGTAATTATTTGAGCTGCAAGCTCCACTTGCCACTTCTTTCATCGGATACCATTTGTACTTGAATGAACAACTAAAACACAAAATGATGGTTTTCAGGCTTCAGTATCTGGCAGACACTTTCTTCAAAATGAACATAGTAAACCTGTCACTTCAAGAAAAACAACTAACAATATTTGTGGCCACGATAAAATTTGAACTTTCAAGTGAAAATTAGAATGTTGAAGACTTGTATTTACCATCATGAGCTTGACAGGTTTCCAATACTTAAATACTTTTTTGATCCAATGGATGGTGAGTTTAACAAATGTAATCTTTATTTTGATATCCTATGACAAAATATGTCAACATTTGGATGACCTGCACAACTCAGTAAACCAATATTTTCCAACTGACCCATGCACAATGCATTAAACCATACTTAAATGAAGGATCTATTCAAAGCACAAGCCAGATCAATGGATTTGAATACTACAAAGTATGAATGTTTTCTGATACAGTTTAAGATTCCAGAATGCAACTAACCTTTTTACAAACCATCATTTGTTGAGTTTGGGTAGAATATCTATAATAGAACATATCCATGATTACCTGAAGAGGCTATAAGAGCAATTTTCTCTTTTCTAACAACATATCTGTATGAAGCCACATTCTTTTCATGTATGTCAACCAAAACAATATGTTTCAAAAGATCAAAAGCAGAAGAATATACAAGAATCCAGCTTTCCTCAAGACATTAAGGAGATTGACAAAATATAAAATAATGCCACTCACTAAAGTTCTATTGGAAAATATAGTTATTTTAATTTCATTTATGTTAACATGTCATGGGCTTATTATTGCTTTATGTAAATAAATTAACGAATAAGTGCTTTTAAAAATACTTCTCAGTTTTAATTTTTAAGAGTAAGTATAAACAGATAGAACTCATGTAAATACATGTTTTGAGATCCTCAGTAATTTTTAAGAATGAAAGGAGCTTTGAGTCATAAATGTTTGAGAACTGCTGTTTAGATATATCCCCTCAGTTTATCTTCAATCATTCTTTGAGATTATTGGATTTTCAGATGAACTGCCTGAGATTCAGAGAGAATAAGTAAGCTGCTTAAGGTCACTCAGCCAATTAGTAGGTGCCAGTTTCTATAATTAGCTACGGGGTGTGTATATAGTTGACTAAAATAGTACAAAATATCCAGGTAAGCAAAATCAGGAAAAAAAGAACAGGTTAGTAGGCATCTGATAGTAGTTGATCAAGAGATAAAAATGTAGGAAACTGAGGTTTATAGAGCATATATTTTTGTGACTAGTAGCAGAAATTTTTGCAGTCTCTTAAATTCTACTGGGGAATCTCGTTATCATTCAGAAGGACAATCCAACATCACGCTAGCTTTTGGGAGGGTTATAGTGCATTTGGCTGGGATGTGTGTGCCCAGTATCGGTTATATATTTGGAGCTTCCAAATGCTGTAGCAGATGGCTGAACAGATTTGTCATCAAATGACTTCAATTGTTGGGATGATAAGCACAACATTGGCCTTCAATAAATGCCTAGAAAGAGAAGGAAGGACAGCAGGGCCTTACCGTGCATTCGAGAACCTGTGGTCTAGGTGGTTCACGTGTATTACATCTTACTTCATCCTCACAACATCCCCTAAAAGGTAAGAGGCTCTCTCATGTTTAAAATAGGACCAATGAGAGACTTCTATGGTGGTCCAGTGGTTAAGAATCTGCCTTCCAAAACAGAGGATGCATGTTTGATCCCTGGTCAGGGAACTAAGATCCCAAACCCTGCAGGGCAATGAAGCCTTACATGCCACAATTAGAGGAACGCACAGGGTCCAGCTAGAGAAAACTGCACACCTCAGTGAAGAGCCCACACACTGCGTGAAGACCAGCACAGCTAAACAACACAGGGCAAATGGTAAGACCTAAAAAGTTTGTGACATGCTCTCAGGGGGGGAACTAGTAAGGGCAAAGAAGACTCATCCTTGGAAGTTTGGGTCCTATGTGTAAGCCAAAAGCTGAGAATGAGGGGCAAAAGCTCAGTTATCAGAACTGGAATAATCAAGACCTGATTACCCACATGGCCGCCTCCATTTTAAATCACAAAGGCTTGATTTAAGTGATAACCTGAAGTGTGCAGCCAGATATTTCCAGTTGTGGGAAGTGAAAGGGTGGTAGAAATCAAGACCCAGGCGAGACTTGACAAAGAGAGTCATTATCTAAAGTTATCACCTTTGAAGATTATTAGCATTCTACTGTGCTCACCTCCTTACTCTCACTCGAGATGAATTTTTAATGTATTAAATTTTAATAATATATGTCTAGATTTCTTTATTTTCCAGACAACTAGCTAAGCAAAGAGTGTAAGGAGGGCTAAAATTCTACTATATTTGAACGTGCATTGTCTAAAAGATTTTAACAACATTGAAGAGTCACATCATGATGATGTTTCTCTTAATTATGTTTACAAGGTATAACATGTCTACATTAAAAATAATTTGTGCTTCCCTTCATGGATGTGTGGGGAAGACAGAGATGGATGTGTTTCCATGAATGCAAGCCCATCAAGTCATTTTTCCTCTATGCCCAGGCAGGAGGAGAGATCTTTACCTGATTTTAAACTTGTAGCGCTGCTCAAAGAAACTGCCTTCTTCAGGTTGCTCCTTATGTCGTCACTACCTGCTACATGGTCCCGCAAAAAGGCTGGATGATCCAGCAGATCACCACCTGCCTTGTGGCCTATGACAACATCCAGAATTTATTTCTTTGAGATCACAACTTGCCAAGATATGATTCTTAATTAGAAGATGAACCAGAAAAGCATGTTGGATTAGAAGTACTAAGATCCAGTTGCGACCACCTGTACACTTTAAGACCCTTAGAAAAAATTTTATAAGAGATACCAGACCTGCCTCTTCAGAAATCTGTATGCAGGTCAAGAAGCAACAGTTGGAACTGGACATGGAAAAACAGACTGGTTCCAAATAGGAAAAGGAGTACGTCAAGGCTGTATACTGTCACCCTGTTTATTTAACTTATATGCAGAGTACATCATGAGAAATGCTGGGCTGGAAGAAACACAAGCTGGAATCAAGATTGCCGGTAGAAATATCAATAATCTCAGAGATGCAGATAACACCACCCATATGGCCGAAAGTGAAGAACTAAAAGCCTCTTGATGAAAGTGAAAGAGAAGAGTGAAAATTTTGGCTTAAAGCTCAACATTCAGAAAACGAAGATCATGGCATCTGGTCTCATCACTTCATGGGAAATAGATGGGGAAACAGTGGAAACAGTTCAGGCTATTTTTCGGGGCTCCAAAATCACTGCAGATGGTGACTGAAGGCATGAAATTAAAAGACGCTTATTCCTTGGAAGGAAAGTTATGGCCAACCTAGATAGCATATTAAAAAGCAGAGACACTACTTTGTCAACAAAGGTCCATCTAGTCAAGGCTATGGTTTTTCCAGTGGCCATGTATGGATGTGAAAGTTGGACTATAAAAAAAAAGTTGAGCAATGAAGAATTGATGCTTTTGAAGTGTGATGTTGGAGATGACTCTTGAGAGTCCCCTGGACTGCAAGGAGATCCAACAAGTCCATCCTAAAAGAGATCAGTTGTGGGTATTCATTGGAAGGACTGATGTTGAAGCTGAAACTCCAATACTTTGGCCACCTGATGGGAAGAGCTGACTCATTTGAAAGGACCTTGATGATGGGAAAGATTGAGGGCAGGAGGAGAAGGGGATAACAGAGGATGAGATGGCTAGATGGCATCACTGACTCAATGGATATGGGTTTCGGTGGACTCTAGGAGTTGGCGATGGACAGGGAGGCCTGCTGTGCTGCGGTTCATGGTGTCGCAAAGAATCGGACATGACGGAGAAACTGAACTGAACTGAATAACAACTAGGATTAACTTGATAATCAGAGTCAGATGAGCTAAGCAAGAGTGGAGTAAGGCCGTGGAGCTTAAACTGTGATGACAGAATTGAGAAGCTTCACATACCATCAGCTTTTCTATCTTACTCTCTTGCAATATTTATGCGAAGGATGCCTCTACAATTTCCCTGCTTTGAGGTGTGTCTCCTGTCCTCTAAGGTCTAATGTTTATATTTATTCCTACTTATTTTAAGGTCCTGGTCAATGATTTTCCCCACTCTCATATTTCCCCTTATATCATTTGTTCTTATTAACACATTTTATTTTTTAAATAACTGGCTATTTCATCAAAGTTTCTTGAGTTGTTAAAAAGATCTAGTGTAAGAGCTACCTTCCTCATGACAATAATCATAAGTGAATCCTTTTTTCTCCCTTAGAAGTAAGGAACCAAAGCAGCTGAGTTTGTTTTTAAGAGCTCCTTCACCCCTGCTGGTATAAAGGATATCTGGGTTCATGTATTACTTCCTTTGTTGAACGGGACCTCCTCCTTGCTGGCTTCCTGTTCTCATATTGAGGGATTTTCTATTATTGGAACACTCTTAGGAAAGTGACAAGATGATTGATAAATTTGGGATAAAACCTAAAAATGCCAGCCAGACTTTAGGAAGCACATGCTGTGGCCTGCTCAGAAGCTGGCCGCTTCACTCCTCAAGAATTGCCTATACTTTCGAAGGTTGTCTTGATAAACCTATCTACTTCTGGAATATGGCATTAAAAAGATCACGGTTCTCATACAACTAAGTCATATTTTCGAAACACGTATTAGTAATGAATTGGTGTTTTGATCTCTAATTCCTTTGTCTAATTTCTCTGTCTTTAACTGAATGGGCAAAGGAACTGTTGTTAGATACTGTCCTTCTAATGTCCTAGTTCAAGGACCAGGAAAAAAAGACAAAGACTCGAACTTGGATAGTAAAATAATAAATGGAGGCTGAGGTATCTGGTATGGCCCAAGCAGAGACTGCTTCTAGACATTTGGTTTCAGCAGTCTACATTGCGCCATGTAACTTGGAAGGTTTTTTGTTTGTTTACTTTGTTTTGCTCATTGTTTTTAGCTCACAGTTTGTGAATGGATGACTTTAACATTTGAGCTTTAGCAAGTGATTACCATATGCACTTGAACTCTGTCAGGTCATCAAAGTTTATGACAGCTTTAACCACAGGTAAATGGCTCTTTCCTAAAGGCTGAGCTGTAGGCACCAGGCAGCAGCAACATGTCCAGAGATCTGCCATGTGGGCCTCTCAAGGGACTGCTGATGTCTGACCCTTGATTCCATATCTGTGGCTTGGCTTCATGTTGAGTACAATTTTGTAGTAGGGTGAGCTTTCCTAAAGCATCAGTGCATAGGCAAAATTATTTTATTTTACCACTTTTGCAGACCAATCTGTTCTGCAACAGAGTTCCACAGAACCACAGTTAGGGTCTAGCTATAATGTTAGTATCACGTCTGGTTGATCTACAGCCCTTCAGGAATCAGAAGATGAAGAAAATAACCTTATATTCATGAAATTTGCCCATAGGTCTAAGAACCACCCCAACATATGGGTTGAAACTGGCTTTAAATTTTAGATCCAAATCAGGCTTTATCCAAAGGAGAGATTCTTGAGTCAGGAAGATCCCCTGGAGAAGGGATAGGCTACCCACTCCAGTATTCCTGGGCTTCCCTGGTGGCTCAGCTAGCTGGTAAGAATCTGCTTGCAATGAGGAATACCTGGCTTCGGTCCCTGGGTTGGGAAGATTCCCTGGAGAAGGGAGTGGCTACCCACTCCAGTATTCTGGCTTGAAGAATTTCATGGACTGTACAGTCCATGGGGAAACACAAAGAGTCAGACATGACTGAGTGAGAGAATATTTTGTTAACTATCAAATAAAGAAACGTGAACTTCCAGATGTTCAAGCTAGATTTAGAAAAGGCAGAGGAACCAGAGATCAAATTGCCAACATCTATTGAATCATGGGAAAAGCAAAAGAGTTCCAGAAAAACATCTATTTCTGCTTTATTGACTATGCCAAAGCCTTTGACTGCATGGATCACAACAAACTGTGGAAAATTGTTCAAGAGATGGAAATACCAGACCACCTGACCTTCCTCTTGAAAAATCTGTCCAACAAGCAACAGTTAGAACTGGAAATGGAACAACAGACTGGTTCCAAATCAGAAAAGGAGTACATCATGGCTATACATTGTCACCCTGCTTATTTAACTTATATGCAGAGGACATCATGAGAAATTCCTGACTGGATGAAACACAAGCTGGAATCAAGATTGTTGGGAGAAATATCAATAACCTCAAATATGCAGATGACACCATCCTTATGGCAGAAAGCAAAGAACTAAAGGGCTTCTTGATGAAAGTGAAAGAGTGAAAAAATTGCCTTAAAGCTCAACATTCAGAAAACGAAGATCATGGCATCTAGTCCCATCACTTCATGGCAAATAGATGTGGAAACAGTGATAGACTATTTTTTTAGCCTCCAAAATCACTGCAGATGGTGACTGCAGCCATGAAATTAAAAGATGCTTGCTCCTTGGAAGAAAAGCTATGACCAACCAGGACAGCATATTAAAAAGCAGAGACATTACTGACAAAGGTCCATCTGGTCAATGCTATAGTTTTTCCAGTAATGATGTATGGATGTGAGAGTTGAACCATAAAGAAAGCTGAGCACCAAAGAATTAATGCTTTTGAACTGTAGTGTTGGAGAAGATTCTTGAGAGTCCCTTGGACTGCAAGGAGATCAAACCAGTCCATCCTAAAAGAAATTGGTCCTGAATATTCATTAGAAGGACTGATGCTAAAGCTGAAATTCCAATACTTTGGCCACCTGCTGCAAAGAATTGACAAATTTGAAAAGACCCTGATGCTGGCAAAGATTGAGGGCAGGAAGAGAAGGGGACAACAGAGGATGAGAAGGTTGGATGGCATCACCGACTCAATGGACATGAGTTTAAGTAAGCTCTGGGAGTTGGTGATGGACAGGGAAGCCTGACATGCTGCAGTCCATGGGGTTGCAAAGAGTCGGACACGACCGAGCAACTAAACTATGATGAAGAAAATATGGCAACTTCTTGCATTGTTTTAGTCCTCCTATTAGAATAGGAACGATTGAAGAATGAAAATCAAATAAAGAAAAGATACTGGTTAAGCAGAAGTGAGAGAGAGATGTCTTAGAGGGTGACTGAGATATCAGCAGACAGACTAAACAGATATGAAAGAAATCAGAAATAAAGGTTAAAACAGATGATCATAGAGTGCAAAACTTCTAACTAGTCCTAAGGAAAGGATTAGGAAAAGAGGACATATTTTGGTTCTCAAATGTTGTTGATCTTAGAATTATTGGAATTAAATAAATAAATTCATATTTTTTTAAAAAAAGAATTATTGGAGGACTGCATCCCAGAAAAATAAATCGGAATCAGTAGGGTTGGGACCTGGCATCAGCGTTTTAAACCTCCTAGGTCATGCCAACATGCAGAGAAATTTCAGAAGCAATGTTTAAATGGAGAAATATTTAATTGTTTTAGTTGTTACTCAATTAGAAAGAGTATCTGGCACCAAATAAAAGTTAGCAGAGAAAGAGGAAAGATGTCAGGGCCCAGACTGGAATGATTCTTTCAGCTGGGGGAAATGATCTAGATAACTATTGAGCAGCACCCCTTGAAAGTTAACAGAAAGAGAATAAGATCAACTGTGTAAAACACTCAAAGTATTCCAGGGAAAGTGGCAATTAAAGATTGTTATTGGAGGTGGAGTGATAAAATTGGGACCATGCCCCAAAGTTTATGGAAATAGATATTAAATATAAAGCCAAACCTGAGTTTGGTAACAGTATCTCAGGACCTTCCTTAAGCTCATTTTTAAAAGGATGGGTTATTGTGAGAGAAATATAAGAGAGGGAAAGAGATTTTATATGTAAATCCCTTAAGACCCAATGTGTAATTAAATTCTACCTGTTGAGGATTATTGTATAAATCATTTTTCCAGGCATTGGACAAGAACATTAAAGGGCATTCAGTATGTCAGTTCTGGCTACTTCAATCCTAATTCAAGAGAAGGCACTCTTGAGGAGGAAGGAATTTTCCTCTACCCTTCTAGGTTCTTCTGACTGGTCTAAGAATTAAAGTGACATGAGGCAGATTAATAGGAGCAAAAAAAATAAAAGTTTAATAACATGTGTCCATGGGAGAGACCCAGAAAAAATGAGCAACTGGCCAAAATGGCCAAAGCCCTCATCCTGAACATCATCCTTAGCCAAAGAAAAAGAGAGTGTTCGGAACAATGGTTTCAGACTTCAAAGGGGAAGAAGGCAATTAATGAAGACATGGAAAAGCAAATGTTTGGCAAACAAATGTTTTCTGGGTCATACAAAGACAATGGGTGCCCAGAGAGGACTTTTAACAGACTCTCTTGGATTTCTCCCTGTCTACACACCTAGTTCATACTATAGTTATCTATGGTGATCACGCCCTTCCCAGGACAGGACTTCTATCCACATTCTTTTAGGTAGCTAGGCTTCCCTGGTACCTCAGGGATAAAGAATCCACCTGCAATGCAGGAGATGCAGTTCAATCCCTGGCTTGGGATGATCCCCTGGAGAAGGAAATGGCAACCCACTCCAGTATTCTCACCTGAGAAATCCCATGGACAGAGAAGCCTGACAGACTACAGTCCATGGGATTGCAAAAGAGTTAAACACAACTTGGTGAGCAAACAACAACAAAAGGGGACAGGTCACAGGTTCTTCCTGAATTTGGGGGGCCCTAAAAATAGCCTCTTTCCTCCTAGAGTAGACTCAAAGTGGTAAGACACATCTCGAACACAAGCTTAGCAGTTGAGGCAAGCATCATCAATACAGCAGGCACTTGGTGGTGGGTCTTGTGATCCAGAATTCAGGATCATTAGTAATGGCATGCCTGCTGTAGAGTGTGGCCTCAGTAGTGGTAAGATGTGTCCTCTACAACTCTGGCTCAGTAGTGGAAAGATGCATGGCAAATTTTGTTCCTCAACAGCACCAGCCACTCCTCCATTTTACTCTGCTTGGAACACCTTCACGGTGTGTAACCATCCACCCAATGAAACAGAAACTTTGTTCTATGGATATATGCCCAAATAATCTCTTTTGTTATATGTACTCTATTATTCTTTATTCTGAGGCCCACATACATTTTTCCTTTCTTCACATTCATTGGATCAACCTGAATTTCAAAAGATGTTTAAAGAAAAGACTGCCCTGCTCTATTTCTTATATATGCAAATTATTTTCCCTTTGACTTTCTAAACTTGTGACTTAATTCATGTTTCAGTCACAGAAGCCTTGTTACTCTGCCTCAGCTTAGGCTCAGAGTCATCAGCCTCGAACTGCTAAGTCCTTTGGTATTCAGCACACAGACTACTTCATTTAATGACAAGTTTTACTCCTGAATTTTAATAGGGCCTACCTTTTAATTGCTTTGAAAAACATGATATTTTTTAAAGAAATCTACACATATTTGGCACAATCACAAATATTTCAAAAAGAAAAATCTCATGTGGCGACACAGGAAAGACTTATCAGTTAAAGTAAATAGAGAAGAACAGTTGCAGGTTTTGCTTAATTTCACATCCAGTTGGGGCAATTAAAATGTTAAACTATATTTAACATTAAATGCAAAGGGCATGTTAAACTTGTCTCTTAAATTATTAATTGCCTAAAATGATTTAATTACCAATTCTCTAATTTCTATTTCTATAGATATATACTTCCTGGCTTTGGTCACTGAATTGTGGAGCTGGAGGCTTTTTACAGACTACTTCATTTAATGACAAGTTTTACTCCTGAATTTTAATAGGGCCTACCTTTTAATTGCTTTGAAAAACATGATATTTTTTAAAGAAATCTACACATATTTGGCACAATCACAAATATTTCAAAAAGAAAAATCTCATGTGGCGACACAGGAAAGACTTATCAGTTAAAGTAAATAGAGAAGAACAGTTGCAGGTTTTGCTTAATTTCACATCCAGTTGGGGCAATTAAAATGTTAAACTATATTTAACATTAAATGCAAAGGGCATGTTAAACTTGTCTCTTAAATTATTAATTGCCTAAAATGATTTAATTACCAATTCTCTAATTTCTATTTCTATAGATATATACTTCCTGGCTTTGGTCACTGAACTGTGGAGCTGGAGGCTTTTGGAGGCTTCCCTGGTGGTCCAGTGGTTAAGAATCCACCTTGCAATGCAGGGGATGCCAGTTCAGCCCCTCGTCCAGGAGGATTCCACATGCTGTGGGGCAACTGAGCCTGTGCGCCACACCTCCTGAAGCCCGAGAGCCCTAGACCCTGTGCCTGGCCACAAGAGAAGCCGGCACAGTGAGAAGCCTGTGCACTGCTCCCAGTGAGTAGCCCTGACTCACAGCAACTAGACAAAGCCCACGTTCCGCAGCAAAGAACCAGCACAGCCAAAACAAATATTTTTTAATTAAATATTTTTTCCCTATTGATACTGATTAGATTCTTCAAATGGCTTCATTCTTCCATGATCAAAGTTCATACAGCTCTGTGCAGATAATCCTCGCCTTTTACCTGCTGTCATATAGCACCGTGTACCAAAAACAACAGGTCCAAAGAACTCTGAGAACTAGAAGAACTTCAGAGGAGTCCGCTGCCTCTCAGATGTTACCACTTCTACTTTCTCCACTTGCACTTCTACTTATGTTGGAAAAGACTTGCCAACAAGACTAACAAAGGTGAGGGGATGACAGGGTAAACATAGAAACACGGCATTTAAAAGGTAATCTCTCCGATCGCGTTGGTGATTACCATAGATGGAGAGGGCAGGTGAGGGACCTGTATGAAGGTGGTCAGAGGTACCAACTCCAAGTTGTAAGATGTATCGTTACTAGGGATATACTATACAATATAATAAATATAATTATGATTAACATTGCTGTGTGTTATATATGAAAAGCGTTGAGAGTAATCCTAAGAGTTTTCATCACAAGGAAAAAATTTTTCTCTACTTCTTTAATTTTGTATATATATGAGATGCTGGCTGTTCACTAAGCTTATTGTGATACCATCTCACAACGTATGTAAGTCACATCATGAAGCTGTATACCTTAAACTTATAAAGTGCTGAATGTCAATTATATCTCAAATAAAGCTAGAAGAAAAAGTAAAAAGTAATCTCGCCTTTCCACATACTCAGGTTGCATGAATTCACACAGAAAACTTTTATTTTTCTTTGGCCACTATATTATACTTCAAAAATGAGCCTCCCACGGCAGAGTCACTCCTGTGTGTGGGGAAGCACAGACTATGAGTTGTGATTAAATTCCATGTTCACATGAAAGTTGTTCTGGTTTTCATATTTTAAATATTTTCCTATATTTTAAATTATGAAAAATTTTAAACACATCCAAAAACAAAGTACAATAAAAATTATCTCTCTCCTAGGATATAAACTGTTATTTTTGCTTCAGTTTTTAATATAAGTAAATAAAACATCACAGATGCACTGGAGGATCCAGCTGAAAATGGCCCAAGTTTAATTTTTCTCCACCTCTCCCCAGGAGCAACTGTTAACACTGTTTAAAGTTTGTGCTTTTCTCTCTCCATGTCTTTACATTCTAATTACTTATTATCTATCCAAGAGCATATTGTATTGTATTATGGGTTTATCAAATGGATATGAATGTTATCGTGCAATATGCAGTAGTTTGCTTTCATTTTCAATGCTTCTTTTTTTAAAAAAAATCTCTCTATTACTACTTATTGTTATTATTCATTTTCAACTATACTAGTTAAGTACACCATTACACCATTGTATAAATGCAACAGAATCTGCTCTTTCATCCAGTTGTTGAATTTGTTTCTAATCGTTCATTTATGCCTCACTGTGATTATGATAGATTAGGAATTAATATTAGTAGCTAAATACTCTATTTTTTTAGTGTCACCTCGCTTTTAAACTCCTCAATATGTTATTGGTATTGTTGCTTTCAGACTTAAAGCCCTATTCATTTATCTTTTATTTTGATAATTCCTACTTTGTTCTTTTTTAATATAAACTTTTCCTTTTTTAATAATGTCCTGTTTTTATATTATGGTTTCTATTCTTCTTTCATCTCTGATCATCTTTTTAAAATACAGTCTTCTCTAGATTGCTCTTTATTGGAAATTGTTGGGCGGTTAACACATCCACCTGTTGCTGTATTTTCATAGAATGACTTGCTTCCTTCCTCAAAAATTTCTTGATACTTTTTGACATCTTCAGTGGGAATTCTTTTCATCATGAGAGATAACCTCATAGGGAAGTTCCACCCACATTTACCTGGCCTGGGTCTTCAGCTTTAGTGCATTAGACTTTAGTTTTGCCTCACTGTTCTGGTTTGAATTCCTCACGGTGTATGAAAATGGGATTTCTCTTCCTTATCTTTGAGATCGACACTCTCCTAAGGTTTCCTGTGGTTGTATATTCATCCAGCATTTCTGAGTTTGGAAGAGCTGTGGGGGACTTCTACTTTCTAATGATTACTTTCAAATCCTCTCTCCAAGCTCTGTGGCCCCTGTGCCCTGGGCACAATCAACCCCTGTGGCAACAGAACACTCCTGTGACTATAATGTAAAAGGAAGAGACTTTCTATTTATAACTTGTGATGTCTAGAAATTTCACTTACCCATTTTATCTGTTTCAATATCATTTTCCTTATTTATGCAATTTAGTTTCCCTCTGAAATTTGAAATCCTTTTCTATATCTCACCCCTTGGATAAGAAACATTGAAGGGAAAACCTAAGGTTTCCAGAAAATGTGCATGGTTTTATTATAGACATATTGCTTTCTAAACTTATTTCATGTATATATTTATTCTTACTCTTTTCCTAAGATTGTGTCCTTTAAAAACAATCAAAATAGTCTTTGTAAATACCTTCTAAAAGTAAAAACCTTGTAACAATTTTCAAGGTAAAAGTTGAAGTGAAATATGTAACAAGGGAGATTATCCTTGAGACTTTTTACTTGAGACTTATATTGCCAATTGGAGCTTAATAGGAAAGAATACAACTTTACTAACCTTCAGTATTATGTCTTAATAACTGCCTTAAAATTGAGCAAGAGGAAAAATACACTGTGTGGTGTTTTTTTCCTTAACATTCAATAACATTCAGGAAATTATCTCATTACATTCCAAGGACAGATAGTATCAGCTATTTGCCAGTACTGACATAAGGATTTCAAAAACTGTAAGATTTTTAAAAAATCTAAATCTACTTTAAATTAAGATAAAATTTAAGCCTCCATGGTAAGCTGGCATCTGTTATACTCTTTTTCTGAAGCTGAAGAAAAATTGTATCTTTTGGACCCTCCTGAAAAATTAACTGCACGGAGTTAGAAAACAACACTCATCTAAAGATACTCAATGGCCTCACTGAGGAAAAGAAACTCACCGACATCAATTCAGTGGCATTGCCAGGATTTGGTCCTGATTTTACCAAATTCCAATTCTGCGTACTGTCCACTTTGTTGGTTTCCTCATATTACAGATGTCCATGGTCTGCTATGCAGTAATGAAAAGGCCTCCGTCTTAGAAGTCAATAGATGTACGTTCAAGTCTGGACACTACCACCCCTATTCTTCCCATTCTGGGTGTCTTAATGAGAAACAGTACAGAAGTCTTGATAGGTGGCTTACAGCTAGATACAGCTGTAATATGGCTAGAATATAGTTTTCTATTGGACACAAACGGTGTTACAGAGCACCAACACCATCTGATCTCACTCTAGCGTGGTGATGGAGTGAGAAAAACATAAGAGCACTTTGCAATCATATCTGATCCTAGACAAACAGAAGAACAATATGCAAACCACGGAAATATCCAAACATCTCCACTCCCAGCTACGAGTGCCATATGCTTCTTTGAAAAATCAGTTACAGCCTTATCCCCACTCTGCTCCTCTTGCATCCTAAATACCATTCAAATAGAATTATTCCTTTTCCTGATAATACCTATGCATAGCAAACTTCTACTCCTTGAACCCTCCTTCAAGTCATCAAACTTAAAGCCAAACTCTGTAACAAATCTTCTTGCAGTCTTTTATTCTGATGCCCATACCTGCCCATCAGGTTAATCGCCCCTGTCGCATCAAGTAAGAAACCCAACTTCTTGTGACCTGAACTGTCTCTGGTGGTCCTTTGACTGGTGGGCATCAACATAGTTCCCTGCAATTTTACAGTTTACCCATCTGCCAAAAGACGAGATTGGACTAATAGCATCAGTCTAATCCTCTCTAGGGCCTTTCCAGTTGGGCCATGCCACAGCCACCAAATAGTATGCTATTTCTACCCCTTCTGATTTCGTATGATGTTCACCAAACTCCTGAGAAGCTACAATAATGATTGTCCCTATTTTTCACAAGAGAAGATTTACAATAATTAGCACAAGCACTGAGCTAAAAGACAATTCTCCAGTGGTCTCAGAGAGAATGATTAAGAGTAATGTTGTTATAAAACCTCTACAACTTTGAGTCAGAAGTACCAGATTCACACTATAAATCATCCTGTAATCATATATGCAGGCTTTATCATCTCTTCCTTCCTCTGGGGTTTTAACCATTTTATCGAAATTGAAGTAAAATTTTTGGCATGACAGTTTATAAATTAAATGTGGTTAAAAGCAACCGAGTGATTAAGCTTCATTCATGCAGCTGTAATGATGAAGTCAGTAAGTAACATGCAATTTAATTACATTTCTGATACACATGATATGTAAGTTATGCATCACAATAATCATTTGAATTAGAAACCTTTTTCTAGCTCTCATTGAAACTTGGTTGAATGGATCATTCGGAGCTAATAGGTTTTGATTAGAGAATGAAGATTACTCTCTCTGTAATTGGGATACATTTATTTAAATTCCAAAGAAGAAAGATATGAGAGGAAATGGTGCTAGTGAAGAGAAGAGATCCATATAGAATAATCAGGGGCAGATTGACGGCCAGACCGAAGAAGAATATGAACAAAGAGAGAGCAGCAGCACTGGCAAAAGGAAACACCTGCAAAGGTAACCTGTAGAGAAGCAGATCTTACTAACGATAAGAGGGCTATGCATTAAGAGGGCCCTTTTGAATTATGGAAGCAAAGACGTTTTAAAGCATCCAGGAAGAAATCTGGGTAAAACAGTGGCAATGGAATAACTAAAGTGTTTCTAGGAAATATATATATTTCCTCATATCAAAGGATATTTTTAAATGAAAATTTCAATCATTCTGCCAAATACACTTGCTGCTGATGGTCTGAAAACTGACTTTCTTTATTTTATCAAATAGGTGTATTTTTTTAGGCAGCTGTAGAGCAATAGTCAGACCTGGGTAATAAATGCAGATCTACTGCTATTGCTAAGTCACTTCAGTCGTGTCCGACTCTGTGTGACCCCATAGATGGCAGACCACCAGGCTCCCCCGTCCCTGGGATTCTCCAGGCAAGAAGGCTGGAGTGGGTTGCCATCTCCTTCTCCAATGCATAAAAGTGAAAAGTGAAAGTGAAGTCCCTCAGTTGTGTCCCACTCTTAGCGACCCCATGGACTGCAACCCACCAGGCTCCTCTGCCCATGGGATTTTCCAGGCAAGAGTACTGGAGTGAGGTACCATTGCCTTCTCCGAATTGCAGATCTACTTGATGCTAAACAGATCATTCCTCTTCCACGTCCTCAATAAAGTAAGTCTTGAGCAGCCCAATGCCACCCAACGTCCATCTAAAGGATTATTCAAGAAGCAGTATTTGAGAGAGACCACCCAGGACCAAAAGATTACCTAGAGGACATATGAACTCCTCACCATGAGGATTTTCTAAGTTCCGCAACTTTACCAGTTTGGAGTTCTAGAAATAATATATATTAGTTTAACCTCCTAAAAAGGAGCTGAGTGGCTTATAGTCACTATCACACCTTCACCTTTTCCTTCTGAATATTTAGAAGAACCATACTGAGAAGTTTCCTTACTCAGTATCCCAGACATGAGAATCAATGTAGTAAACTCCTCTGGGAACTAAGCATTTTGGATCATTTCTATAGATACATTTTCAAATTCACTAATCTTTCTTCTGTAATGTCTGCGTGCATACATGCTAAGTCACTTCAGCTGTGTCTGACTCTTTCTTTGTGATCCTATGGACTGTAGCCCATCAGGATCCTCCATCCATGGGATTCTCCAGGCAAGAATCCTGAAGTAGGTTGCTATGCCTCCTCTAGGGGATCTTCCAGACCCAGGAACCAAACCTAAGTGTCTTATGTCTCCTACATTGACAGGTGGGTTCTTCATCACAGCACCACCTGGGAAGCCCCCTGTAATGTATAATCAGCAGTTAATCTATCCAGTGTAATTTTCTTTTTAGATAATGTATATTTCATTTTTAGAAGTTCAATTTGTCTTTTTTATATCTTCCTTTTGACTTGCTCATATTTCCCTCTTCTTTCTTGAACATATACATTTATAACAAATATTTTAACATCCTTCTCTACTAATTCTGTCATTCTTCACTCTTGTTATTTATACACATACACTTCTACTAAATACTTTTTCTCCTGTTTATGGATGAAGTATCTTGCTTCTTGGAACAAGTGGTAGCTTATATTGGATTCTAGACATTATGAATTATACACTGTTGGGTTGAATGGCTTTTTTTTATTGTAAAATAATTTTCTTCCAATTAAAATAAATCAATTAATTTTAAAAATTCATGTGCTTGATCATTTTTCACTTTAATTGATACCTAATGGAAACTCCAGTACTTTGGCCACCTCATGCAAAGAGTTGACTCATTGGAAAAGACCCTGATGCTGGGAGGGATTGGGGGCAGGAGGAGAAGGGGACGACAGAGGATGAGATGACTGGATGGCATCACTGACTCAATGGATATGAGTCTGAGTGAACTCTGGGAGTTGTTGATGGACAGGGAGGCCTGGCGTGCTGTGATTCATGGGGTGGCAGAGTCGGACACGACTGAGCGAACTGAACTGAACTGAATGGAAAGACAGATCATGCACATGTTACATGTATTAGCTCATTTACTCCTTTAGTCTTCAGAGAAAGGTGCACTTTTACTGTTACCATTTCACAGATGATGAAACTGAGGCACCAAGATATTGAGGTCAGATAGCAGCTAAGAAGCAAAGCTATAATTGAACAAAAGCAATCTGGTTGCAAAGCTTGTATTTTTAATCACTATGTAATCTATTGTTGCTGTTTTCCTATCACTATTATTAATGGCAAGCAGAGAATACAAAACAAACTTTTAAGTTGATATCAAAGTATCAAAGTAGTATGGCCTACTAAGGGAAATGGGACAGGACTTACCCTCTAAGCAGGCAACATATGGAGATATAGAAAAGTAGGCAAATTAACATGTACCCGTGAGAGCAGTGAAATGAAACTGTTGGTGGCTCAGTCATGTCTGACTCTGTGTGACCCCATGGACCATAGACTGCCAGGCTCCTCTGTCCATGGGATTTTCCAGGCAAGAATACTGGAGTGGGCTGCCATTTCCTTCTCCAGGGGATCTTCCCAGCCCAGGGATCAAAATCGTATTTCCTGTGTTATTGGCAGGCAGACTTTTAACCACTGAGCCACCTGGGAATCCTTCTCAGAACTGGACATTGTCACAAACCAAGGGATGGGGAAGGAAGCCAGACCCTCTGGGGAGGTGTTCTGCAAAGTCACACAACAGAGGCTGTAGATGTGTAACTGTAACACAGGAAGGGAGTGAAGAAATGAGAATTTTCATCCAATCTACCATCCTATTGCCTATTTTAATTTGCAAAGCAAGCTTGTATTCATAATGAATATCAGGACAAAAAAAAAAAGAGTGGGCCCTTGGGAACACAGAAATACTGACTTGACTTCTGCTGCTACTTCTACTTAGAAAGGGAGAGAATCCTTTTAAAGCCTGCTTTAAAGCCTGCAGAGCCCACTCACTAGGACTGGGTATCATATGTACTGTGATTGTGTCATTTCATAACTTAAGAGTTACTTTGTACTAAAACTCCTGGAATCTTAAGGAAGATTATACAGTTCAAATAGAGGTGAATTTCTGGTGAAAGTCTGCTGGAGACACATCTAGCAAAATTTTACACTCATACTAAAACAAAGTTGCCTATGAAATCTGAGCCTGCGTGCAAAGTGCTCTGCTATAAACTAAGAACACACTCAGCATTACAGAATCTATATTCATATCCATCAACTCCTTTGCTTTTCAGAACAAATACTACATCATCTACCCCCATGTAGCCACCACCTAGAGAACAGACACCCCCAAAATCACATACACCTGCTCAGGAATGCAAACACAGCAGTGAAAGAATGAAAGCACTCTTGAACCCCAACTCCTTTCAGTTAAAGGGGCACACCAAGTTGGATCAATCTCACCCTCAGCTTAAAGATAAACAGTTGCAACAAAAACCTACTCATTGAAAATTGACATTTTATCTCTACATTGTAAAGTGTGAGATTTGATTATCTTGTTTACCCTAGGACACTGACACTAAAGATCATTTTTTTCGCATTCAGTTCAGTTTAGTTCAGTCGCTTTGTTGTGAACAATCTTTGTGACCCCATCAACTGGAGCA
>SJYC01027642.1:0-17187 GCA_006408675.1 Madoqua kirkii | reverse complement strand
TGAGCGACTGAACTGATGCAATATTGCTCTTTACAGCATTGGACCTTGCTTCCATGACCAGTCACATCCACAGCTGGGTATTGTTTTTGCTTTGGCTCCATCCCTTCATTCTTTCTGGAGTTATTTCTCCACTGATCTCCATTAGCATATTGGGCACTACTGACCTGGGGAGTTCCTCTTTCAATATCCTATCATTTTGCCTTTTCATACTGTTCATGGGGTTCTCAAGGCAAGAATACTGAAGTGGTTTGCAATTCCTTTCCCCAGTGGACCACATACTGTCAGATCTCTCCACCATGACCCACCAGTCTTGGGTAGCCCCACACAGCATGGACATTGGGTATCTGTATTGGGTATCAGAATTATAAATAGATATGGTGAGCATGTACTATGCTGTGCTTAGTCACTCAGTTGTGTTTGACTCTTTGTGACCCCGCAGACTGTAGCCCACCAGGCTCCTCTGTCCATGGGGATTCTCCAGGCAAGAATACTGGAATGGGTTGCTAAGCCTGAGCATACATCCTTCTAATTTCTGTAATTCAAGCCTACGTGTCCTGTGTTAACTCTGTCTCTGGCAAGAAATCTTCTGTGAAACCAGCCTCACTGAGGTACAATGTTGTCATATAAAGTTTCTAACATTTGTCCCCTGAAAATTATTTCTAAAGACCTGGCCCTGGTGCAGGGTCTCATCACCTTCTGTCTATATTATTACAATAGTTTCCTTCTTTCTCCTCTTCCTTCTCCTCTTTCCTCTCCTTCTAATGCCAGCTTCTCTCTATGGTGTTAGATATCTGCCATTCTCTCTAAAACACAGGTCTGATGATATGTGTACTCTACTTCATCAGAGTAGCTGACAGTTAACTAGAATGCTGCTCTTCCCTGCCTGCCCCACATTACCTCCAGTCATTCATTAAAAGCCTTCCATGCTTCACTGTTTTTCTCCAACCTGCATTTCCAGCCTCCTCTCCCATTAATTCCTTGATAGACCTGGGCCTCATGCACACTGACTGCTGGCTCTGGAGAAGGGAATGGCAACCCACTCCAGCATTCTTCCCTGTAGAATTCCTTGGACAGAGGAGCCTGGCAGGCTACAGTCCATGGAGTCACAAAGAATCAAACACTACTGAGCAATTAACACAACACTCCCATTAATTCCTTGATAGACCCAGGTCTCCTGCACACAGACTGCTTGCTCTATGCCAGTGTCCTCCTCAGCTTGGAGCCCTTTGATCACACTGCCTCCCCAGCCTGGGAAACTCCCCCATCAGAACCCACAAGAGCGCTGGTCCTGCAGCGGCTTTGCAGCCCACCAAAATCCTTGAGTGTTGCAGCAGCTCCTGCAACCATCTCCAGCAGTTTCCTGCCCTTATTAACCTGTTCTCAAGATTTTTCTAAAAGTCTAGACCACCTGACTTGCCTCTTGAGAAATCTATATGCATGTCAGGAAGCAACAGTTAGAACTGGACATTGGACAACACGTCCTAGTTCCAAACTAGGAAAGGAGTATGTAAAGGCTGTGTATTGTCACCCTGCTTATTTAACTTATATGCAGAGTACATCATGAGAAATGCTGGGCTGGAAGAAGCACAACCTGGAATCAAGATTGCCAGGAGAATTATCAATAACCTCAGATATAGAGATGACACCACCCTTATGGCAGAAAGTGAAGAAGAACTAAAGAGCCTCTTGATATAAGTGAAAGAGAAGAGTGAAAAAGTTGGCTTAAAGCTCAGCTGGACATGGAACAACAGACTGGTTCCAAATAGGAAAAGGAATATGTCAAGGCTGTATATTGTCACCCTGCTTATTTAACTTATATGCAGAGTACATCATGAGAAATGCTGGGCTGGAAGAAGCACAACCTGGAATCAAGATTGCCAGGAGAATTATCAATAACCTCAGATATAGAGATGACACCACCCTTATGGCAGAAAGTGAAGAAGAACTAAAGAGCCTCTTGATATAAGTGAAAGAGAAGAGTGAAAAAGTTGGCTTAAAGCTCAGCATTCAGAAAACGAAGATCATGGCATCTGGTCCTATCACTTCATGGCAAATAGATGGGGAAACAGTGGAAACAGTGACAGACTTGATTTTGGGGGGCTCCAACATCACTGCAGATGGTGACTACAGCCATGAAATTAAAAGATGCTTGCTCCTTGGAAGGAAAGTTATGACCAACCTAGACAGCACATTAAAAAGCAGAGACATTATTTTGCCAACAAAGATCTGTCTAGTCAGAGTATCATTTTTCCAGTAGTCATGTATGGATGTGAAAGTTGAACTTATAGAAAACTGAGCACAGAAGAATTGATGCTTTTGAACTGCAGTGTTGGAGAAGACTCTTGAGAGTCCCTTGCACTGCAAGCAATCCAATCAGTCCATCCTAAAGGAAATCAGTCCTGAATAGCCACTGGAAGGACTGATGCTGAAGCTGAAAGTCCCAAACTTGGCCACCTGATGCGAAGAACTGACTCATTTTAAAAGAACCTGATGCTGGGAAAGATTGAAGGCAGGAGGAGAAGGGGATAACAGGCCAAGATGGTTGAATGGCATCACGTACTCAATGGACATGAATGTGAGTAGGCTCCAGGAGTTGGTGATGGACAGGGAAGCCTGGTGTGCTGCAGTCCATTGGGTCACAAAGAGTCAGACATGACTGAGCAACTGAACTGAACTGAGTGTTACTCTGCTTAAAGTTCTTCAGTGGCTCTTCGGCCTTATGGAATTAAGTGCCAATCCCTAAACACGATGGCTAAAACCCCTCCTCTTCTGGTCTGCTTGCACCTTTCCTATCCGGCCGCCCCCTTTCCATGCAGCCTACAAACTCTGTTGTTTTGGACTCCCCGCAGTTTCCAAAGTGGGACCCATGGTCTCCCTACTCAGTGACCTTACATGTGCACACCTTGTTCCTAGCATGTTTGGTCTTGCAGTTAGCAGGTAACTCCTACTCTTTCCAAGACAAGGTGAAACAAGCCCTTTCTCAAGATGCTAACCCCAAGCTTCCACCCAGAAGAAGTCAGTTATTGTCCCAGTCCTGCTCCCACAACCCCACTTTGGGCTTCCACTCCCCTCTGCACAGCCCTCTGCTCTAATGAGCTGTGTACTTGCTTTGCTTCCCTGGCTGAGCTTAGGGCTCTGCAGTATATCACAAAGCCAGCAAACACAGTAGATTATAGAAAGTACTGTAAGAGAAGAAATTAATAAAATGTTCTAGAGACCCTAGGGCAGAAGAGCAATCTTCCAGAGGGAGGGACTCATTCATCCACTCCCTCATCCCTGTGTCCACTCATTGCCTAAAGAAACATTATTAGTCCTCAGAGGGCCCATACTGGGACGCCATGCAATTCTGTCCATCTTGCCTCAGATAGGACTGTTCCTGTACATTCTCTTAGTGGATCAGGGCTTAGCAGCAACCCTCAGTTTCTGACACCTTCCAGTTTTTTTTTCCATAGTCAATGGCACACTGAAGCCTCTCACAGTCATAGCCAAACCCCGTCTTAGGATGTTCTGTGTTAAAGGCAGCTCCTGCTTCCCTCCTACAGATGGACTTATAGGTTAGCAGACCTAAATTCGGGGCTGTGCTCTTCCTCAGGACAGAAAAATTGAAAGTCAGGCTAAGTCTCATGGAGCTTGAGTTTGACTCTCTTCCTGTGACCCCCAAGCCAATGAGTCCACGAGAGAGGCCACCAGAGCATATAACCTGCTCTGCATCATTGTCTCCCCCACAGGGTATTAGCCCCAGAGCATCAGATGAGGGTAAGCACCTCTGTACAGCTTTCTTTTTCACATCCAGTTCTCTTTCCTAGAATCACAGGTGATTTCCAATATCTCAGTTCCAGGCATTACTATTGATAACAGTTGTAGCTAAGGCACTTAATCCCAAATCATTCAGTCAACAAATGCTATGTGAAAAGCTAAAAATAATCCCTGAGTTTTCAAAGGCAACTTGCTAAGACACTTGCAAACAACACACTCATGGGAGGCAGAGTGGAGTGAAGCAGACAAGAGAATGTGCCTGGGAATCCAGTGAGCTGGCTTCAGGTCCTGGCCTGGCCACTTTCTCACTGAGTAATAATGAGGAGTTGCTCAACCTCTTGGGCCTTCCTTTGCTCATCTACAAAAGGAAGTATTGTTCGTTTTTATATATGAGGTATTTTATAAGGATTAAATGAGGCCATTCCCATTAAGTGCTTTTGAGCACATGATAAATGTGTACATGAAAAATGCCAACAGATGCTTCTTGTTACATTGTTGCTGCTGCTGTTGTATGCAAATTATCTGCAGAAAAATATTCATAAAACATCCTGTGGTTTCCTCCTATAGACAGATACATTGGGTTCAAAACATGTGGAAAGAGGCCTCAAATGCAGATATATAGCATCTAAATGCACTATATATCTGTATTTATATTATATATATATATCTGTATTTATACACTATATTTATATTTATATAGTGTATAAATGCAGATATAGTGAGTATTCAAAAAATGATGCCTCAGCCAGTGATCCATTTTTTCCTTCCTATGTATCCAATTATCCTATGTATCCAATAAAGAGAATCTTGCTGCTTCTGCTGCTTCTGCTGCTGCTGCCAAGTTGCTTCAGTCGTGTCCGACTGTGTACAACCCCATAAACAGCAGCCCACCAGGCTCACCTGTTCCTGGGATTCTCCAGGCAAGAACACTGGAGTGAGTTGCCATTTCCTTCTCCAATGCATGAAAGTGAAAATTGAAAGTGAAGTCGCTCAGTCAAGTCCAACTCTTAGCGACCCCATGGACTGCAGCCTACCAGGCTCCTCCATCCATGGGATTTTCCAGGCAAGAATACTGGAGTGGTGTGCCATTGCCTTCTCCCAAACAGGGAATGAGACACTAACAATTCAAAACATTTGATAATCCAAAAATAATACATACTTCACTTATTAGAAGGGCATTTTATATGCTTTAGCAGAAGAATATGTTCAATGTTCACAAAATTTGTCAGAGATCCTTTCATTCAATCAACAAATGCTAATTGAGACTATGGCCACAGCTGACACTGTGTTGATTGTCCATAATACCCAAGGAACCACTGATCTTGGACCTTCTGAAGTTTCAGTCCTAATGGTGGCATCGAGAACCACTTTATGGCTTTCCTGGGCCATAGACACTTTTGTGTGCCTCTTTCTCAATAAAAATGTATTTAAAACTCTATTTTATGGATGTGTTGGCATAAAAGTGAATTATGAATACTATAATTTAAAATATTTGACCTAGAAATTCATTTTTTTCCTTTTAATTTTAAAAGTATGTTTAAAAAGCATTTTTGTAGACCCTATAGAGTATCTGGGCCCTAGGCACTGTGCCCAAGGGAGAAGGTGGCAACAAAGTAAAGTGAATATGCGAAGAAAATAGTCCAAGTTTTTTTTTTTTTTTGACTGAACAATTTGAAGGTCAGGTGCAGACATCATGACATTTGACATCAAAACAGTTTGGCAGGCATCTCCTAAATAAGGACATTCTCCTATGAAGTCAAAATATCACTGTCAAACCTCAGAAAATACTTCATGAAACTACTGTACTTTGGCCTGTGTTGCTGAATCATACAATTTTTGTGTTTTATATTGACATTGAAGGCGGGAGGAGAAGGGGATGGCAGAGGATGAGATAGTTAGATGGCAGATGGACATGAGTTTGAGCAAGTTCCGGGAGTTGGTGATGGACATGGAGGTCTGGAGTGCTGCAGTCCATGGGGCCGCAAAGAGTCAGACACAACTGAGTGACTGAACCGAACTGACTGATACTTCTCTCCTGAACCAAAATTCTATTACCTAATTTACATTATTTGCCACAATTTTATGTCTGGGTGACACTTGACTAGGTCAAAGTACTCTCATTTTAATGCTGAACACGCTTTTACCGGACTGCTAATGATGCTTTATTGAGTCACACAGTTCTCTAGCCTATATTCTTCTGCTGTCATCCTTTGATAATTTTTTTCTTTCTCCCCAAAATCCTTATCCCATACTCCTCTTCAGAAGTTTTTTCATGGATCCAATTGCCTAGACTGAAATATTAGGAAAGATAACTGCCGTATTCCATTGGCTGGGTATCATTTTATAAAGTGTAAGATATTCACTGAAGCCAGCAGGACGAGGTAATCATAGCTCTTATCTCCACTGTCTTATCCACAGTATATCCTTCAGAACAAACAGGGCATAAACTGAGGGCAAAGCTCCAATATAAATGTGTGAAGATTTCATGACCTAGTGAAGGCAGCTTGGGAGAACAACTAAAGCTGTTGTCAATATATAGGCTTAAAAACCAATCTGGACACATCTACTTAAATCATCCTAACCTCTCTAGCCAAGATCCCAGCTGAAAACCAGAGATGGTAACAATACTTCTGTAAGATTAAATGAGATAACCTCTGTGAGGCACCTAACATATAGACTCTATACAATGTCTGTCTCCCTCCTTCTTCCCTATCTTTCCCTTAATGTTTCCCTATTAGGGGCAGGAGGAGAAGGGGACGACAGAGGATGAGATGGCTGGATGGCATCACTGACTGGATGGATGTGAGTCTGAGTGAACTCCAGGAGTTAGTGATGGACAGGGAGGCCTGGTGTGCTGTGATTCATAGGGTCACAAAGAGTCAGACATGACTGAGCAACTGAACTGAGCTGAACTGAAGACCATCCCCAAGGACAATTCCCATAAAAAGAGTTATGCCTCCCTAAAACCTTCATTCTTTCCACACAAAAGCCTCTAGTTGGGGTCCTATTGACAAGTAACAAAATAATAACTAATAAGAGAGAATTCTGGAGACAGATATTAGGCTTAAGTGAAATGTGTGAAACAAAATATTCAACATTTTCAGTACTGTAAAACACGTAATCAAGATTTCATTTGCTAAAGCAGGCAAATAATACTTCAATCATGCAGAATGATGAGGAAGGAAAGTTGCCATGTGTAAATAAATATCTTATCCTGACTAGTTGAATCTAGTACATTCCATGTGGCCACAACTAAAATTACACGCTTCCACTTCTGAGAATATGAAATAGAAATACTTTCTCCTATTCCTCCTGCCAAGTATAACTAACAACTCTGGACATGGGACTTTCCAGGCAGTCCAGGGATTAACACTTCACCTTCCAATGCAGGGGGTGCAGTTCAACCCCTGGTTGAGGACTCAAGATCCCACATGCCTCAAGGCCAAAAACCAAGACATAAAACAGAAGCAATGCTGTAACAAGCTCAATTTAAAAAAAAAAAAAGATTTTTTAAATGGTCCACATCAATAAAAAAATAAATCTTAAAATAAAATAATAAAAAATAAAATCTCTGGCCATTATACATAAAGACAAGGAAACCCTGAAAGGTGGAGAGAAAACCAGTTAGGCTCACCAGAACCAGGGGAAGGACACAGTGGTAAGTTCCTTGAATCTTCCTTTTGCCTCAAATATCCCAAGCCAAATAACCAGAAACATTCACAAGTAAAAGAATAAATAAATTAAATTTACTCTCTCTCAATCAAAGAACCAAATCAGGGGTGGCCTAAGAAGAGTTTCACATAATAACTGCTCTGCTGTGGCCAAATACCAGAAAAACAATAAAAAACTGTGGTTCCAATCCCTGTCGCCAAAAGCCCAGAAATGGCTGAGTGGAGAATTTATATTTCTATGCTTAGTGAAAGTGAAGTCGCTCAGTCATATCCAACTCTTTGCGACCCCATGGACTGTAGTCTATCAGGCTTCTCTGTCCATGGGATTTTCCAGGCAAGAGTGCTGGAGTGAATTGCCATTTCCTTCTCCAGGGGATCTTCCCAACCCAGGAATCGAACCCAGGTCTCCCACATTGCAGGCAGAAGCTAAGGCTACAACACCACACCAACATGCTGTTACAGACGGCCAAGCAGAGAGCTGGAAATTTCATCCCCTCTGCCTCCCTGGAAGACTACAGTCCATGGGGTCACAAAAGTTAGACATGACTGAGCAACTAAATAACAAAAAACAATAACCACCCCCATCACCACTACAACCCATGAGTTTTAAAAACTCAGTGTAATCTGCCACATTAACACACTAAAGAAGAAGGAAAAAAAAAACTATCACATGATTAAATCAATGATGCAGAAAAAGCAACTGACAAAATTCAACACCCCATTCATAGTTTAAAAAAAATAATTTCAGAATAATAGCAATAGAGGAGAACTTCCTCAACTTGATGAAGAGTATCTACAAAAAAATAAACTTGCAGCTAACATTATACTTAATGGTCAATGACAGAATGCTTTCCTTCTAAGGCTGAGAACAATTCAAAAATGTCTACCCATACCACTGTTATCCAACATAGCACTGAAAATGCTAGCCAGTTCAAGAAGACAAGAAAAAGAAGTAAAAGCCATGCAGATCAGAAAGGAAAAAACTAAAATACTTGCAGAAGACATTACAGTCTACAGAGAAAATGCCCAAGAACCGGAAAAAAAAAATTATGGAATAAATAAGTTCAGCAAGGTCATGAAATACAAGAAAACATACAAAAATCAGTTATATTTTTATATATTAGCAATGAGTATATAGACACGAAAGTAAAAATTCAATACCATTTCCAATTGCTCAAAAAAATGAAATACTTATATGTAAATCTAACAAAACATGTACAGGATATGCATGGTGAAAACTACATACTACTGAGAAAATACGGAAGGAAAGAAAGAAGAATGAAGAGGGAGGGAGGAGGGAATAGAAAAAGGAAGAAAAATCTAAATAAATGGAGAGATGTACAGCATTTATGAATTGTAAGACTAAACACAGTAAAGATGTCAATCCCCCCCCCCAAATTAATGTACAGGTTTAACAACATTTCTACCAAAACCCTAGCAATATATTTTGTAGATGTAGACAAAATTATTCTAAAATTTATGTAGAGACATAAAGGAACTATAAAAGTAAATAAAAGCAAAAATAAACAAATGAGATCTAATTAAAATTAAATGCTTCTGCACAACAAAGGAAACTATAAGTAAGGTGAAAAGACAGCCTTCTGAATGGGAGAAAACAATAGCAAATGAAGCAACTGACAAACAATTAATCTCAAAAATATACAAGCAACTTATGCAGCTCAACTCCAGAAAAATAAATGGCCCAGTAAAAAATGGGCCAAAGAACTAAATAGACATTTCTCCAAAGAAGACATATAGATGGCTAACAAACACATGAAAAGATGCTCAACCTCACTCATTATCAGAGAAATGCAAATCAAGACCACAATGAAGTACCATTTCACACCAGTCAGAATGGCTGCGATCCCACAGTCTGAAAGCAATAAATGCTGGAGAGGGTGTGGAGAAAAGGGAACCCTCTTACACTGTTGGTGGGAATGAAAACTAGTACAGCCACTATGGAGAACAGTATGGAGATTCCTTTAAAAATTGCAAATAGAACTGCCTTATGACCCAGCAATCCCACTGCTGGGCATACACACCGAGGAAACCAAAATTGAAAGAGACACATGTACCCCAATGTTCATCTCAGCACCGTTTATAATAGCCAGGACATGGAAGCAACCTAGATGTCCATCAGCAGATGAATGGATAAGAAATCTGTGGTACATATACACAATGGAGTATTACTCAGTCCTTAAAAAGAATACATTTGAATCAGTTCTAATGAGATGGATGAGACTGGAGCCGATTATACAGAGTGAAGTAAGCCAGAAAGAAAAACACCAATACGGTATACTGACACATATATATGGAATTTAGAAAGATGATAATGATGACCCTGTATGCAAAACAGCAAAAGAGACACAGATGTATAGCACGGACTTTTGGCCTCTGAGGGAGAGGGAGAGGGTGGGATGATTTGGGAGAATGGCATTGAAACACATATACTATCATGTAAGAATGAAGCTCCAGTCTATATACAGGATACAGGATGCTTGGGGCTGGTGCATGGGGATGATCCAGAGAGATGATATGGGGTGGGAGGTGGGAGGGGGTTTCAGGATTGGGAGCTTGTATAAACCCATGGCAGATTCAGTCAATGTATGGCAAAACCAATATAGTATTGTAAAGTAAAATAAGGTAAAAATAAAATTAAAAAAAAAAGAAAAAAATGTACTTGGAAAATAAATAAATAAATAAAAGTAAAACGATTTCAAAAACAAAAAACTAAGTATGAAGAATCAGTCTACTCAATTTCAACATTTACTATTTAGCTACAGTAATCATTACAATGATATTACCAGAGGAATAAATAGATCAACTGGACAAAGCAGAGAGCCCAGAAACACTCATACAAACATGCCCAACTGACTTCTGACAAAGGTACAAAAGCATTCAATGGAGAAAAGATTGCCTTTCCAATAAACTGTGCTCAAGCAATTGAAGATCTGTCAACAAAAAAAAATTTTTTAAAGAAACATATAAAGTTAAACCAAAATGGATCACAGAATTAAATGTAAACTACAGAACTTTTAGAGAAAAGGAAACATGAGAAACATCTTTGCAATACAAGTCTGGGTAAAGAGTCCTTGGGCTTGACACCAAAAGTATAATCCATGAGAGGAACATGTGATAGACTGAACTTCACTTTAAAACTTTTGCTCTACAAAAGACCTGTTAAGAGAATGAAAAAAAAAGCTACAGACTGAGAGAAGATACTTGCCACATATCTGACAACGAACAAGTATATAATGAACTCTCAACTATCAACAGTAAAAAAAAAAGAAAGAAAAATTCCAATCGCAAAATGGGCAAAAGGCATAAACAGATATTTCACCAAAGAAGATACACAGACTGAAGATTAGCACATGAAAAGATATTCAATATCAATAGCCACTAGGGAAACGAAGTTAAAACCGTAATGCGTCAGACATGACTGAAGTGACTTAGGAGCCCCAGGAGCAGTGTTATCACTACATGTCTATCAGAATAGCTAATTATTTTTAAATGACAACATCAAATGCAGGTGAGGATGTAGAGGAAGTTAATTACTCATACATTACTGGTGTGAATGTAAAACAGTACAGTCACTCTGGAAAACAGTTTGGCAGTTGTGCAAAAATAAAATAAACTTTCAAATCATCCAGCAAGAGCACTCTTATTCCAAAGAAATGGAGATATGCTAACACATACACACACAAAAGAATATATATATGTGTGTATATATACACACAGAGACACATAAATGTTTATTGAAACTTTCTTTGCAAAAACTGGAACAACCCAGACATTCTTTCAGTGAGTGAATGGTGTGTGAATACTACAGAATACTACCCAGAAATAAAAAGGAAGATTGATAAATAAAAAGGAATATGAATAAATATTGATAACTAAGGAATAAATAAATAAAACATACTAAATAAATCACAAGAGAATTGTGCATAGTGGAAAAAAAATCCTCAAAGGTTCTATCTTGTATGATTCTACTTACATAACACTCTTGAAATGTCAGGTATATAGAAATGGAGACCACCTTCATGGTGGCTAGTAGTTAAGGAAGAAGTTGCCTTAGAAGGGAAGTGGGTGTGGCTAAAAAAAAGCAACATGGGAGATTCCTTGTGGTGATGAAAATGGTCTGCTCCTTGACTGTCAGGGTCCATATCCTGTTGTGATATTGTCCTACAGTTTAGGGTAAAATGTATGTGAGATCTCTCAATACTGTTTCTTACAACTGCATGGGAATCTACAAATATCTCAAAATAAAAAGCTTAATCACACACACAATGTGCATTGACTGTCAAGAAGCCATGCTTCTATTCTGGATAACTCAGATGTTCATTAAACTTGTGACTCTAAGCAGGAACTCAGGACTTCACATCCAGGCTGTGTTAGCCAAATTCACCCGTTCTCCAACAAACGCTGCTTTGAAATGATGTCACTGGAAACAGAGTTAGCCTTGATTATCTGCAGAGCTCATTAAATAATATTTTTCAGCTGATCTGGCTATTTGGGTGGTGGTTCTGACTTGATGTCATGCTGTACTATGAACTCCTGAACCAAATCTATACCTCAGCAGTTTGTGCCTCCATCAACTCCCATCCTAGTCCCAAAGAGTGGCTGTCAACCATGGCGGAACATCAAAATTGCCTGAAGAGTGTGTAATTTAATCAGCTGGGGTTGAGACTCAAGCATTATTTAGAATTTCACCAGGAGATCCACAAGCTGGCAGAGTTGAAAGCCACTGCTGCTGCTGCTGCTGCTGCTAAGTTGCGGCAGTCGTGTCCGACTCTGTGAGACCCCATAGACAGCAGCCCAACAGGCTCCTGTCCCCAGGACTCTCCAGGCAAGAATACTGGAGTGGGTTGCCATTTCCTTCTCCATTGCATGAAAGTGAAAAGTGAAAGTGAAGTCGCTAAGTCAAGTCCGACTCCTAGCGACCCCATGGACTGCAGCCTACCAGGCTTCTCTGTCCATGGGATTTTCCAGGCCAGAGTACTGGAGTGAGTTACTAGAGAATAAAATCATTTCCAAACCTTTCTGAAGGGCAGTTTGACATCTTTGTGGAAATATTCCAGTGGAGACACCGGTGTCTTGGAGCAGGCTGGAGAGAGAGCTCGGAGATAGTTCTCACCCACTGGCCTCCTCAGTCTCAGGGGAGGAACTGAGTCAGCCCCTACAGGTGTGCTGTGTTAGGAACCTGACTCTCAGGCAGCAGCTTGTGATGTATGAAGAGGCCTCTTTCAGAGAAAGGCAGAGATAGGCTTTTCAGTCTGCTTCATCTGTGCTGAGCTGGGGGCAAGGCCCAGGGGTAGACACAGCCAGTCTTTTTTAAAAACCATTTCTTACGATGGAAATATTACTCAGAAATATAAAGGAACACATCTGAGTCAGTTCTAATAAGATGGATGAACCTAGAGCCTATTATGCAGAGTGAATTCAGTTCAGTTCAGTTGCTCAGTCATGTCAAGTGACTCTTTGTCATGAGTCAACTCTTTGCAACCCCATGGATTGTAGCACACCAGGCTTCTCTGTTCATCACCAGCTCCTGGAGCTTACTAAAATTCATATCCATTGAGTTGGTGATGCCATCCAACCATCTCATCGTCTGTCATCCCCTTCTCTTCCTGCCTTCAGTCTTTCCCAGCATCTTACTCCAGTGAGTCAGTTTTTCATATCTGGTGGCCAAAGTATTGAAGTTTCAGCTTCAGCATCAATCCTGTCAATGAATATTCAGGACTGATTTCCTTTAGGATGAACAGGTTGGATCTCCTTGCAGTGCAAGGGACTCTCAGGAGTCTTCTCCAAGACTGCAGTTCAAAAGCATCAATCCTTTGGCACTCAGCTTTCTTTATAGTCCAACTCTCACATCCATAAATGACTATTGGAAAAACCAAAGCTTTGACTAGACAGACCTTTGCTGGCAAAGTAATGTCTCTGCTTTTTAATATGCTGTCTAGGTTGGTCATAACAGAGTGAAGTAAGTCAGAAGGAGAAAAATATCATATATTAATGCATATATATGGCATCTGTAAAAATGGTACTGATGAACCTACTTGCAGGGCTGCAATGGAGATGCAGATTTAAAGAACAGAACTGCAGCGAGAGAGGGAGAAGGAGAGAGTGGGATGAATGGAGAGAGTAATGTGGAAATATATACACTATAATATGTAAAATAGATAGCCAGTGGGAATTTGCTGTATGTCTCAGGGAACTCAAACTAGGGCTCTGTGACAGCCTAGAGGGGTGGGATGGGAAGGGAGGTGGGAGGAAGGTTCAAGAAGAAGGGGAACTAAGGTATACCTGTGGCTAATTCATGTTGATGAATGGAAGAAACCAATACAATATTATAGAGCAATTATCCTTTAATTTAAAATAAACACATTTAAATAAAACTGGTTCTTGGCTTGCTATAGCCTTGTGAGTCTCTGAGACATCAAGTCCCATTGGCTTTCTGAGCTGAGGGACCTGTCTCCCAGGGGGCAGTTTTAAATCCTGGGCTGCTTAATGTTGAGTCCAAGTCCTTCACTCCTCAAGGAGAAACTGGGAGTTGTAAGATCCCACTCAAGTGTAGGTGACTGAGCTAGGGGAAGGGTTAGAGTAAGAGTGTATCTCAGCCTGTCCAACCTTTCTTGATGTGGGTTTTTTTCCATTCATGATGTGTAGGAGTCATTCAGCTAGTTTCTGGATTTCTTTTGGAGGGAGCTGCTCCATGTGTAACTGTAGGTTTCATGTGCATAGGAGGATGTGAGTTCAGGAGCCCCCTATGATGTTATCTTACATTGGAACTGTCCTCTTTTCATTTCTTAAAATCAACGGTGTGGCTCTCTGCCCTTAAAGATAAGTGGTACTTGACCAGCCCTGTTGGCATTAGAGCTCCCAGGATCTTTCTTTATTAATCCTTACAAATGCACGTGAATCTATAATTATCTCAATAAACAGTTCAATAAAAAGTGAAGGACTAGTCACAGGGTTCATTGATCACCTAACAGAATCATATAGTATGATGAAATTTACGCCATGGCTCTTACATAGTTCACCTAACTTAGTTTTATGGTATACTTATATTTAGGCTGCTCATTTCTGTGACACTTTATTTCTTCAGCTGTTAATTTTTGCTGTTTCTTCCCCCACTGTGACCAGCTTTCCTGTTGTTTATTGCTAATAGTACTTTTATCTCTTCGTTGTTATTGTTTCTTTATGAAAGAACTTTAAAATCTGCAATAAAATAGCTTTCCACACAAGGAAATAAAAGGTGAATATAGCATACTAGAAATAAACACAAAAATTCCTGCCCAGGGTACTTGGTCATTCGTTTTTAATAGTGACAAACACTATTTTAGGTACTAAAGATACACATGAAGGTCACAGTCACCGAGGCTAGAAAGAAAAATAAGTATGCAGTATAACATCATGAGTGAGTGAGTATCACAAGTAATGTCCAACTCTTCGTGACCCCATGGACTAGACTCACCAGACTCCTCTATCCATGAAATTCTCCAGGCAAGAACACCCATGGAGTGGGTTGCCACACATTCCTCCTCCAGGGGATCTTCCTGACGCAGAGATCTAACCTGGGTCTCCTGCATTGCTGGCAGATTCTTTACTGCTGAGCTACCAGGAAAGCTCAATATAATATCATTGATATTATGGAAAAAAAAGTGTTGGGGTAATTATTGATAGAGAATGAAGGGGCTCTCATGTAGACAGAGTGATTGGTCCCATACAGCTTGTCTGAAGAGACGACATTTGAGCAGAGATCTTAATAACACAGTAGAAAATGTATAGTATATAGCTCATACTCATCAAGAGAAAAATCAATACCAGCTTCTCTCAACAGATGCTTATTAATTCTTGATTTCCAGAAGAATTAATAGAAAAATTGTTCCTCAACTGAACAAAACTATCTTTCAATCCAAAAGCTGAAGACATTTTGTTAGATGCTGCTGCTGCTGCTGCTGCTGCTGCTGCTGCTGCTAAGTCGCTTCAGTCATGTCTGACTCTGTGCAACCCCATAGATGGCAGCCCAACAGGCTCCTCTGTCCCTGGGATTCTCTAGGCAAGAATACTGGAATGGGTTGCCATTTCCTTTTCCAATGCATGAAAGTGAAAAGTGAAAGTGAAGATGCTCAGTCGTATCTGACTCTTCAAAATCCCATGGACTGTAGCTTACCAGGCTCCTCTATCCATGGGATTTTCCAGGCAAGAGTATTGGAGTGGGCTGCCATTGCCTTCTACATTTGTTAGATGAAGAAGGGTCAAATACTTAACTCCCCACTCTTTCATTCTCCTTGCCTTTGATATTTTTTAAAAGCTTGTCTAACTCTAAATTAAAAAAAACAAGGCACCACTTTAATGAACATTGCAATTAAGAGATGCATCCCCAGGAAACTAACACCCTTCGAGCTGCTGTGATGTTGGCCTTTTCCTGATTTGAGGTCAATCGAGTAACAGTGTCTGCATCTTCCAGGGAAATTCCTGCATGTAAAACCATTTGACTCACTCTGGCTCCCCCTGAATCCTCCTAAGGAGCTCAATCTGCAGATCAGAGCAAGTTACTCCTTTTCAATTAACTCTCTTTCAGGCTCAATCATTGTCCTTGTCTTCATTTATGTCAAATGGTGCTCCCTGTGGAGACAAGCAGCTGGTTATTCTGAGCTAACTCAGATAATCCTTATTAAAATAACTGCCTCCCTTGTGCAAATCCATCCTTCACCTTCACCTTGATAGACCTCTGTCAGCCTAGAGCCGGTGCCACCTCTGGGTCCCAAATAGCAGGCCTCCTCCCTACCTACCCCACAACACTGCACCATCAGCATGGGGACTGTCTGCAAGATGCAAGCTGCATGTGGAGATTTTGGGCCATTCACATCTTTGAAAGTTTAATTCAAGTCAGAAAATGTTAGCTGAACAAATATATATGGGTTCTGGGGAAACAGGTGTGGGATCCCAGGATGGCTTTGCCTAAAATGTTTCCTTGGTCAACAACAGGGCATATCCTGGGCTTGTTTCTGGTATCTAGGTGGATAAATGCCAGACCTGTGTATCTGTGAGAAAATAACCTTAGTGAGTGACATGGAGGGGGATACAAACTTTGAGATCTGATCAGCTCTAGAGTCAGTGTGAACACCTATGTTGGAAGGTAGGAATTAACACTTTCTGTTCAATACAGGAAATTGTCTGAAATAAAAGAAGGGGAGTCATGGGAAAAGGAGGTCCTGGCAGCTCCAAAGACCTTCTTCAGCCCTCCTATCACCCCCTCCTTGTCAGGTTACTCTTTAAGCTTCTCCTGGAATATATATAAGCCACCATCTCTCTTTCGCTTTCTCTCTCTCTCTCTCTCTCTCTCGCTTTCTTTTTTTGGCTGTATCAGGTCTTAGTTTGCAGCCTGCAGGCTCAGTAGTTGCAGTGCAGGTTTGGATGTTATGTGGCATATGGGTTCTTAGTTCCCTGGCCAGGGATCATGTTCCCTGATTGCAAGGTGGATTCCTTACCACTGGACCTCCCAGGAAGTCTCAAGCCACGATCTCTTGACTTTAGAAGTGATCCATCTTGGCCTCTAAATTCAAACTCACACTAGCATTGAAATTGAATGGGGACAACAGTTGCAGCAACATGGGTACAACTAGAGATTATTATACTTATAGTAAGTGAAGTATGTCAGAAAGAGAAAGAAAAATACCATATGCTATCACTTATATGTGGGCTCTAAAATATGGCACAAATGAACCTACCTACAAAACAGAAGCAGACTCACAGA
>SJYC01027640.1:0-12785 GCA_006408675.1 Madoqua kirkii | reverse complement strand
CAACCACTAGACCATTCAAGTATGACCCAAATCAAATCCCTTATGATTATACAGTGGAAGTGAGAAATAGATTTCAGGGACTAGATCTGATAGACAGAGTGCCTGATGAACTATGGACAGAGGTTTGTAACATTGTATAAGAGACAGGGAGCAAGACCATCACCAAGAAAAAGAAATGCAAAAAGGAAAAATGACTGTCTGGGGAGGCCTTACGAATAGCTGTGAAAAGAAGAGAAGCCAAGAGCAAAAGAGAAAAGGAAAGATATAAGCATCTGAATGCAGAGTTCCAGAGAATAGCAAGAAGAGATAAGAAAGCCTTCTTCAGTGATCAGTGCAAAGAAAGAGAGGAAAACAGTAGAATGGGAAAGACTAGAGATCTCTTCAAGAAAATTAGAGATGCCAAGGGAACATTTTATGCAAAGATGGGCTCAATAAAGGACAGAAATGATCTGGACCTAACAGAAGTAGAAGATATTAAGAAGAGGTGGCAAGAATACACAGAAGAACTGTACAAAAAAGATCTTCACGGTCCAGATAATCACGATGGTGTAATCACTCACCTAGAGCCAGACATCCTGGAATGAGAAGTCAAGTGGGCCTTAAGAAGCATCACTACAAACAAAGCTAGTGGAGGTGATGGAATTCCAGTTGAGCTGCTTCAAATCTTGAAAGATGATGTTGTGAAAGTGTTGCACTCAGTGTGCCAGAAAATTTGGAAAACTCAGCAGTGGCCACAGGACTGGAAAAGGTCAGTTTTCATTCCAATCCCAAAGAAAGGCAATGCCAAAGAATGCTCAAACTACCACACAATTGCACTCATCTCACACGCTAATAAAGTAATACTCAAAATTCTCCAAGCCAGGCTTCAGCAATACATGAACTGTGAACTTCCATATGTTCAAGCTGGTTTTAGAAAAGGCAGAGGAACCAGAGATCAAATTGCCAACATCTGCTGGATCATTGAAAAAGCAAGAGAGTTCCAGAGAAAACATCTATTTCTGCTTTATTGACTATGCCAAAGCCTTTGACTGTGTGGACCACAATAAACTGCAGAAAATTCTGAGAGAGATGGGAATATCAGACCACCTGACCTGCCTCTTGAGAAACCTGTATGCAGGTCAGGAAGCAACAGTTAGAACTGGACATGGAACAACAGACTGGTTCCAAATAGGACAAGGGGTACATCAAGGCTGTATATTGTCACCCTACTTATTTAACTTCTATGCAGTGTACATCATGAGAAATGCTGGACTGGAAGAAGCACAAGCTGGAATCAAGATTGCCAGGAGAAATATCAATAACCTCAGATATGCAGATGACACCACCCTTATGGCAAAAAGTGAAGAGGAACTAAAGAGCCTCCTGATGAAAGTGAAAGAGGAGAGTGAAAAAGTTGGCTTAAAGCTCAACATTCAGACAACTAAGATCATGGCATCTGGTCCCATCACTTAATGGGAAATAGATGGGGAAACAGTGGAAACAGTGACAGACTTTATTTTTTTGGGCTCCATAATTACTGCAGCCATGAAATTAAAAGACGCTTACTTCTTGGAAGAAATGTTATGACCAACCTAGACAGCATATTAAAAATTACTTTGCCAACAAAGGTCCATCTAGTCCAAGCTATGGTTTTTCCTGTGGTCATGTATGGATGTGAGAGTTGGACCATAAAGAAAGCTGAGTGCCGAAGAACTGATGCTTTTGAACTGTGGTGTTGGAGAAGACTCTTGAGAGTCCCTTGGACAGCAAGGCGATTCATCCAGTCCATCCTAAAGGAAATCAGCACTGAATATTCACTGGAAGGATCTTTGCTGAAGTTGAAGCTCCAATACTTAGGTCACCTGATGCAAAGGACTGACTCATTGGCAAAGACTCTGATGCTGGGGAAGATTGAGGCAGGAGAAGAAGGGGACAACAGAGGGTGAGATGGTTGGGTGGCATCAGTAAGTCAATGGACATGAGTTTGAGTAGACTCTGGGAGCTGGTGGTGGACAGGGAGGCCTGGCGTGCTGCAGTCCATGGGTCACAAAGAGTCAGACACGACTGAGTGCCTGAACAAGCCACACAGTCAATGGCATTTTGTTACAGCAGCCTCCACAGTCTCTGACGGCAAAAGAGTTGAAAACTGCTCGTAGAAGCGGCAGTGAGCACACACGCACGTGTATAAGCATGCTCACAGCAGCGTCACACACAACAGCTGAACGACGCACACCACAAGCGCCCGGGGCGGACGCATGGACAGGCAGCCTGTCATATGATACAATGGAGCATTAGTCCACCCTCAAAAGGAGTGAGCGACTAAGACAGACACAAAAGGTCACATCAAGCTTTACTCCATTTATATAAAATATCCAGAATAGATAAAACCCATAGAGACAGAATGTAGATCCGTATCTGCAAGGGGCTGAGGGGAGGGAGTACTGGAAAGAAGCTACTTAATGAGGAAGGTGTTTTCCTTCCATGATGCAAATGTTCTACAACTAGAAGGAAGTGATGCTTGCCCAGCAGTGTAACTGTCCTGCAGGGCACCGCCTCGTGTCCTTTTAACGTGGATAACTGTTATGTAAGCTTCCTGTCAGTAGCATATTGAAGAAGATTCAGCGGTGGTGTTCACGTGTGTCATAATGAAATGCCCTTTCAGAAGCAGGTGGATCTGAGCAATGCAGGGCTACGTGGCCGTGGATCTCGCTGGCACCCCACCTGAACACTTTTCCCTACTGCTTCGAGTGTTGAACTCATAGCTGCCTTTTCCCCAGAGACCTCCCTGCTAAAACAGGAGCCACCCCTTCCACCTCTTCCTCTTCACACACTTTGCCAACTGGCACAAAAAATCCCCCTGGTCTCAAAGTGGGATCACCCCTGCCCTCCAGAGCTCCCTTAGGGAGAGGCAGGCTGAAGCTGGTCCCCAGCAGAGACAGAGAGCTGCCCCAAGAATTCACCCAACCAAGACTTGGCATCTTCTCAGGCTTTGCCTCTGTGAGAATCGATGCAAGATGGTTATGGAAGCCCAGCACTCATGGTGAGTTTTATGGTGTTCAAATCATATCTCAACGGAGCAGCTCTTTTCTAAACACATTATTCATTTATAATAAAGGTTTTTTGTTGTTTTTGTTTTTAAAAGCCCGTCTCACCAGGGTAACACTGAATTCAGTTCACATTTCTTAAGCTGAAACTGTAAGCATCAATAATTTAAAGGGTAAAAATGTTGTTCTTGATTCCCAAACAAATGCCCATTTCTTTTAAACCCCTAAATTCCACTGAAACGATCTCTGTGACAAGAGCCCCTGCTTGACAATCACGGCCGTCTCTTCCTATTAACGCAGCTGTTGGTCTACCCATTCTTTTGTGACTTTTTGCTTAAAAAAAAAATCCATACCCACAAAGCAGGCACATCAACTCAATGTTTATGTAATTCAATCTTTACTGTAAAAATTTTTTTAATGGAAATGATGTACAAGATGATCATAAAAGCTCATCCTAGTGAGCGACACGTCCTGGAGATAAAAGGAAAAGGCGGCAGCACGGTTCTCAGCAGCCCTCGCCACCCAGGGAGGCTCAGAGTCCACATCAGTCCTCAGAAAAATGACAAAAAGCCTATGCTGAAATACGGATTTTAAAAGAAGCTCCCTAAAGTCACTTACTTGTCCTGCACGCCTTGTGTGTGGCTGCACCAGCCCTGATGCTCACAGCTGAGGTGTCTGTGGGTTAGTCTGCGGCCAGGCCAGTCACCTGCTGCCCCTGATGTTAAACTGGGGCCTGTGATCTCGGCCTCGCTGTTCATCAAAGTACTGGCCGCTCCCAGGAGAGCTCTAGAGAAACTTGCGGAACAGACAGCTCTCTGCTCAGAAGCACTCTCATGACTGATTTAGCTGGGAGCCTAAAGAGGAGAAAAGTCAGGAATTGGAACTCATCCTCTTGGTGGAAACGCAATGAATAGGCCCTGACGTCAGCTCTTGGGGAGGGGGCGGGGGAAGACCCCTAAACAGCCTTGATGAGACACATAGAGAATATTCCGATTCTTTAATGCCCCACGCCCTGGAGGGTCCGTCCCTCATTGGGCTTCAGGGTCTGCTACGGGCCTTACGCCTGTTAGTGGCATGTACTGAAGGGTCAGCTCTCCCGGGCCACGGAAGTCAGGGTGGGGGTGCGAATGGGACAGCTGGGCTTGTAGGCGGTGTGGCAGGGACGGCCTGGGAGAGTGCCTGCCCTGAGAGCTGAAGCGCTGCCGAGGGCTGGGCCACGGAGAGGCCCCTGTGGTCACGAGGGAGTTGGGCTCTGGTGGCGGCCCGGCTGCTCTTCGTCCGGCACCTCCTCCTCCGCCTCCGCCTCCCGCTTCAAGTCGATGTTCTGTGAACAAGCAGCAGGTGAGGTCTGGCCTTGCGTGTGCGCAGGTGAGGCTCTGAGACCTCCAGAGGCCATGCCCGCGAGAATGCGCTGCCTGCCAAGCCGGGTCTGCGGGGCCAACTCTGCTCCCCTACAGAGCGAAGCCATTCTCTCGAGGCCACCTGACATTTGTGCCAGACTCACCTCCAGCTCCTGCAAAACCTCGTCCATGAAGTCCCGGGAGTTCTGTTTGTAAGACACGGCTAGTCGAATCGCATCACTGAAGAGCTGGGTGGTGGGAGGGGAAATGGGGCCGTGGGCACCACTGGCCAGGGCTCTGCCTGCCCTGCGCCCGCTGGCCCATCCTCATCACGCATCCACACAATACTCCATCCTGAAGTCAGCACCTTCTCCCCGTCCCGACCCCATGCTGGTCAACCGCCTTTTCTTCACCAACCTCCCCTCTGTCGACACTCACAACCAGCCCTTCCTGTCGCTACCAGGGGCCCCAGCAACGCCGTCCTCACCAACAGCCCTGAAGCCAGCCCCTCTCCAGCACATCCCCGGAAACGCCAGGCCTTCCCGCCTCACCAGGCTGCCTCTGCAGTCTCCTCCTATTACCTTCACAACGTTGGTGCCGTCAGCAGCCGAGACAAAGTACAGGGGCAAGGAGAACTTCTTGGCAAAATTGAAACTTTTCTGGGTCATCTTCCTGTCTGCTGTAGAGAGAAGGGAGGACACTGGCCTGTCCACCAAGGGAAAAGAAGGGAGTTCTGAAGGGCAGGTCACTGGAGGGCCCCATTCCAGGAAGTGGGACAAGCAGGGACAATCAGCAGACTCATCATATAGAGAGCTCGTTCAACTGGGATCTGGCAGGTTGGCTCACGTGGATATTACTGGAAGGGGAGTGATGGCAGGCAGCCAAGGGATCTATTTTGGGAGGAACAGATCACTGATGGTTTGATGGCCCAGGAAAGGAGGACGAAACATGTGATGGTGGGTTCCCCCACGAATTGCTGGCCCCCAGGTGCAGGGGTGGCCTCACCATCGATTTTATTGGCCACCACAATGCACGGAATCTCGGGCCTGAACTCCCGCAGCTCTGCGTACCAGGTGCTGAGGTTCCTGTACGTGATTTTCCTCTGCACGTCAAACACCTGAATCAGCAGAGGAAAGAAGACAGACCAGGTGCACCGGCGTCTCTGCACACCCCCCGCTGACACACACACAAGCCGGCAAACACGGGCTCGGGAGCTCAGGCCACAGACCGTTCTGAATGTGGCCCCTCTAACCACAAGCCTTGCCCACACTTCTCAGAGAATCCCTCCAGAACCTTCAGCTTGTCACCTAATTTACCTATTTTAACCAAGGAGTATCATTTTACTTATTGTACCATTGACAAGTCCATGAACACTGAAAGTTTGTTGTTTTTTTCTCAGTTTAATTACTGCCTATCCATTTTTTAAAACTCTTTTATGATAATCTTAAATGTTTGTAGAATACCCTTTCAGTTGTTTTACCTTTAATTATAAACTTTTAATTTTATATTTTAATTTTATATTCTAAACTTTTACAAAGTAACTTTTACCTTTTATTATTTTGCAGCTTATCATTTTATGAACTGTTCATAATTTATACTGTTTACCTATTTAAAAATACCGGCAAGAAGCATGAACACTGACTAGCTCTCGGGTGAGGAGGCCATGCGTCCTAAGACGCTTCAAGTGGCCGCTACAAGGGTCCTGCCAGCTCCTCAGAGGAACTCCTCGAAAGGCCAGCTGCTTGCCGCCAAGCCATCTCCCAGAGCAGACTCGCAGGTCCCAACTGCCCCAGCACAACCGCGGGTTGAGAGGGACAGCCGTGTACCCCGCTGGAGCGGCAAGTCTTACTTGGGGACGACACAGCGCTTCGCGGGAGCAGCCGGGCCTGGGGCCAGGGCGCCCCCTGCACAGCGGCACAGCGGAGGGCTCCAGACAGCAGCTGGCCGCCTGAGGCAGCAGCAGGCCTGCTGAGAGGCTCTTGTGTGGTACCCCCAGGCCCAGCTTCAACAAATGGCCACGCTTCACTGAATTCCCAAAAATGACGTCTTCTACAATACGTTTGTAGTGAAACCGTGGGATCCGCCTCACTCCTGCCATGAGCGCCATGAGACCTTTTGCCCAGGTCTAGTTTCCTGGGCTTCCTTTCCTTGTTTTGAGCTGACGGCGCTGGTTAGGCCGAGCAGCACAGCCTTCAGCTGCTTCAAAGTGGCGGGCAGAACCCCACCTCCCTCGGGGTGATCAGGTCCCCACATGGCCAAGGCCCCTCCCCCAGGCTGGGACTGTGAGAGGCACGGGCAGACACAGGCAGGCTGGCAGGCCAGAAGCGGGCCACAGGGGCTGAGAGACGCGTGTCGCAGGCAAGAGGCCACGCCTGCCGGCCCCAGCCTGCGCCCGGCCGCCTCACCCTCGCCTGCTCCATTCCTTCTGTCCCTGCGCAGGTTGTGCTGTTTACTCAGGAAATCATGTCTGCCTCCCTGGCCACGCCATGGACTGTGGCCCGCCAGGAGTCTGATGGCGCCCTGAGCCTGCTCCTGCTGGGGGAAGGGTCGCTGCACACATCCCCTTCGCCCTCACCCCAGACGAGGCGCTGGCCCAGGCAGGCCCAGAACCTCTGCAGCCTGGAGCCTGCGCTGGTCCTTCCCGCAGCACCCAGCGCTGGTGAGGAAGGCTCAGGCCCCCATCCCTCCAGGCCTCGGGCCAGGCCTGCCCGAGCCTCCGCGCCCCAGTGGGTCACGTACCATGATGCAGGCGTGGGCCTTGTGGTAGTAGGAGGCGTGCATGCTCTGGAAGCGCTCTTGGCCTGCCGTGTCCCAGAAGTCTGCAAGAGGAACACAGCCCTGACTGCCCGAGTCCGGGGACGCGCGGAGCCCGCGCTGGGGAGGGCGGCTGAGCGCTCAGCGGCTCAGCACATGGCACCTGCGTGGCCAGGGAGCCGGGGGCCAGGAGGAAGGAGCGCGCAGACAGGACAGCCCTCGAGGGGCAGGCTCACGCCCGCCCTCCCTCGCCAACCCAGCAAAACTAGACCCAGCTCCCACGAGTGCTCACCAGAGGCGAGATGCGTGGCCTGGCCAAGGGCAAGGCTGTGACCCTGCCGGAAGCCAGAGCTTTGCGGAGACAACACTCGGCAACACCTGTTTCCTTCCTGCCTGAAGAGAGCTGGGGCAGAGCCCCGAGCGCTGCACCCTCCACCACCCCCGGCTCCCCGCGCCCGCCGCCCCTCCTGAGCCTGGGCCTCGGTGCACCGCCTGACTCTCCCCTGCGAGGGAGAGCTACCGCAGCGCAGCTGTGCTGCTCACCCACAAGGACGGTCTTGCCGTCTACCGTGGCCGTGTGCTTGTACAGGGTCAGGGCGTATGTGGACAGCTGCTGAGGCTGACTGCATTTAGGTCAAGGCAAACAATAATAAAAAGAGACCTAAGAAAGTGCTGGGGGTGGTTGCTGGCATGATGGGAGGGAGGCTCCCTCTCCTTTTTTAGAAAGTTATTCAGATTTTAAATGGGATGAGTGTTGCAGAGGACCAACCTCCACCTCAAACATCACAGGCACAATCCCCATGAAAAGTGAGGGGTGGGAGAGGCTGGGGTTACGTCCTGCCACCTGAGAACAAGGGAGTACACGGAAGGGCCTTTTACAGAGCAGCCATCCGCAGCGGCATCACGGAGTTGGCAAGTGCCACTGTGGATGCCCCAGCTCTTTATGGATGGGCTCTTGCAGGCAGAGAGCAAACCCAGCCAGAAGAAGCAGCACAACAGTTCCAGGGAAAACCAGCCTCCTCTCCGAGCCAGACAGCTGCTGACGAGCTGCTCATGAACTGCGGTTTCTCTGTGTATGAAACCCTGTCAAAAGCATGGGGAATACGAGTTGCTGAAGTTGCAAGAAGCTGTGCGGTTTAACTATCAGAGCTGGGACAACACAGGCGGGTGAGTGCACAGAAGTCAGGAGAAGGTGGCGTGAGAGACGCAGACTCTGCCTTGGGAGGCGGAGGCCCAGGGCTCTTCTTACCCACAGTTCTCAATGGATTCACTTGGACGATTTTTACAAATCATTTCCACTGTCTCATTCCAAACTTGCATAACGACAGTTCAGGAAAGGAGAGCGGGGCTGGCAGACCCTTCTTCAGAAAGTTGATTCACACCAGAGAATTTTTAAATTGTACAGAGCTCAAGCTCTGAGGTCAGAGGTGTTAAGTGACTTAGCCACTGCCAGAGCTACTGAGGAGGAGGTGGGGTGTCAGTCCAGGCATCAGATGAGGTACGGTTAGCCATTCCACTGCCTTCCTAATATAAAGCAAATCCAGATGTGAGTAAACTTCAGAATATACTGCAGCACGCCATGAAGGTCAGCTGGTGAGAGACCAGCATGGATGAACCGTCTGCAGTCAGTCACCTGCCCCTCCCTGGGCCCCGAGAGCAAAGCAGGGGCAGGGGAGCAGGGCGGCTGAGTTGGCATGGGCGTGGAAAGGGCCACAGGGAGCATTTCAAACTTGAAGGATACAATCCATCCATGAGGAACCTCTCCATGAGTCTGTAGGGAGAACGTGCAAGGTGGTCAGCCACACCCCTCAGCCCTCCTGCCTCCTCCTCGCGCCGCTGCACCGCCCATGGGTGGGACACTAGGAAGCCAGCTGTGGCTCCCCCCAGTTCCTTCCTCAGCTACAAGCTCCCTTTCAAGGACAATGCCCAGGGACCACCCACCCACCCTCTTCCTGCCTCGGGCTCAGCTCTTGCCACCCTGTGGCCATAACGCTGGCCAGCACCCACAGGTCCTCTTCCTGTGAGCAGGGACCCCGTTTACTCCTTTTAGGGAATAAAACTGGTACATCTGCGACCGGGACTCCACCCAGCAATAAAGAGGAACAAACCACTGACCCACCCAACAATTTAAATGAGTCACGCGGGTATTACGGCAAGTGAAAAAGGCCACATGTCATGTAACTCCTTTCAGACAATGCTGCCACGATGCCAGCACTACAGAGACGGCGTATGCTAGCGGAGGCAGGGGGGCTGGCAGAGGGTGAGTGGGCTGGGCGCGGGCAAGCGCGCAGCAGGGCCGAGGCCTCCACTGTGCTGGCATAGCTGGGTCTCTCGACTCTGGTGATGCTACACAGATCTACACGTGATGAAATGACACGGAATTATACACAGGCATTGAACAAATGCTGATTTCCTGCACTTGATCTTGTACTCTGGTTATTTAGGAGCTAACCAGTGGGGACAGTAGGTGAGGGATACACAGACTCTCTGTATTCTCTTTGCAACATCCTGTAAATCTGTTATTTCAAAATGAAAAGTTAAAGAAAAAATAAACAAATCCCCTCACAGACTGGGAGAAGACATGTGCAATGCCAATCACTGACAGAGAATCAGTACACAGAAGTCATGAACAGCTCTGATGCATAGGAGAACACACAGACTGCCTGGTCCTGAGAGTATGAACAGGCAATTCAGATGAACAGCTGACGGACATATGAAAAGATGCTCAATCTTTTAATGACTTTATGCAAAGTAAAGAAAATGAAGTAGCACACTCATCCGTTAAGAGTGACAGAATTGAAAAAGTCACATGACAGTCACAAAGTTAGGGATTTCGTGAAGCAACAGAGATTCCTATCTGTGCTGCAGGAGTGAGAATCTACCATACTACTTTGGAGAGAAAACAGGATAACTCAAAACCTGAGCTAATGCTAAAACTGGGCAGTTTCAGCCCAGCTCTAACAGAATTTGTGCCCAAGATGATAGGCGTAAAATATTCACTGCAATACCGCATCTAATATCATAAAAATTATAATCTTTCATAACTGCTCTTCAGCACAACAGCCAGATACAGTTTGGCACAAAAAGGTAAAAAAAAAAAAAAAAAAAAATTACTGAGTGCTGCCACATGCTGGATGCTAGGCTTGGCACCAGGATAGAACACTGAACAAAACAGACGAAAATTCCTGTCTCTGTGAAACTTACATTCCAGTAGGGAAGACAGACAGACAATAATCAGACTCTTAAAATACGCACAGCCACGTGTGCGGTCAATGGATTTAGAACAAAAGCACTACTGCAGTTCAGTGGGGCAGAGCATTGTCTCCGGAGAAGGAAATGGCAGCCCGCTCCAGTGTCCCGTCCGGATAATCCACGGACAGAGGAGCCGGGGGCTCCAGTGCCTGGAGCTGCAGACTCGGAGGTGACTGAGCGGCTGAGCACGCGCACACCCCGAGGGGCGCCGCGCCAGTGAACGGCGCGGAGACAGCTGCGCACCTGTGTGAGGGAAAGCCGGCCCTTGAGGACACCGCACAAAACGGCGGGGCAGGGACCTCAAGGGGTCACTCCCTCAACTGGAAACAACGGCCAGAACAGACCACCTCAGAGCTCTGGAACCCGCCTCGACTCAACAGCCAGCAGCGTGCTAGACGCAAGGAGAGGGCCGGCCTGCGCAGCACAGCGTGCACAGACCAGCAGCGGCTGCGCACACCACGGGCCCGGCCAAGGCGAAGCGCGCGGTGCCCAGCGGCCGCGCGGCTGGCTGGCGTGGGGACACTGTCCTCAGAAACTCTGCCTCGCGCGCTGCCATCAGCTGGCAGATCCCCAAGGAGCCAGGTCTGAGCTCTCTCAGGCTCCAGAGGCTTCCCCTGCAACTACTGGAAATTTAACAGGATAGGACTATCCCGTTTTTTTTTTTTCCATTTTGGAGCCAAATATTTAAGGAAATTTTGATCAGGTCACTGTCTGACCACAGGAAATGGAATATAAATATCAATGACCACACACAAGAAGGAATAAACACTTTGTAAAAAGTATGGAAAAGTTAAAGTAGACACACCAGCCCTAAACAAGCAGAAATCAGCCACACCCGAGGAATGGGAATATCTGAGTTCCAAAGTCACCACTGGAGAAGGAAATGGCAACCCACTCCAGTATTCCTGCCTGGAGAACCCCACAGACAGAAGAGCCTGGAGGGCCACAGTCCATGTGGTTGCAAAGAGTTGGACATGACTGAGTGACTAACACACACAAAGTTATCACAGAATAATACTCAGAATGTCTAATTCTAAACCAGAAAATTACAAAGCATACAAACAGTAAGGCAGAGCCTATTCACATGATAAAAAAGAATTTGACAGAAATAATACCTGAAGAAATCCAGACACGTGACTAGCCAAAGATGTTAGATCAATTATCTTAAATATGCTCAAAAAGCTAAGGGAAACCATGGACAAAAAACTGAAGGAAACTGGAACGCAACACAGGAACAGAGTGAGGGTACTAATACAGAGACAGGAAATATGAAAAGAAACCAAAATCCTGCAACTGAAAAGTACGATAATTTAGGTGAAAAACTCCGTAGAGGGTTTCAACACCACTTGAGAAGGCAAAAAACAGTTCATCTTCAGCAAACTTGAAGTTAAGGCAACCAAAAACATTTAGTCTGAGAATCAGAAAGAAAAGCAAGTGAAAGTGACCAGTGCCTAAGGATCCATGAGGTAGCATTAATCATCCCGAGAGACTCCACAGACAGAGGACAGGAGGGGGCCTGACAGACTCCACAGAGAGAGGACAGGAGGGGGCCTGACAGGCTCCACAGACAGAGGACAGGAGGGGGCCTGACAGGCTCCACAGACAGAGGACAGGAGGGGGCCTGACAGGCTCCACAGAGGACAGGAGGGGACCTGACAGGCTCCACAGAGAGAGGACAGTACGTGGCAGAGAGGTTATCTGAAGTAATAACAGCTAAAAGCTCCCGAACCTGATGCAAGACATGAATATACACACCCAGGGAGCTGAACACGCTCCAGGCAGGATAAACGCACACTGTTCCACATCACAGGCAGATTGTAGGAACTGAAAGACAAAATTCTCAATAAAATAAATTTCTCATCAGATGCCACTGAGATCAGAAGGCAGTGGAAACATAACTGAAGTCCTGAGGGGGAGAAAACTGTCAACAAAGAGTTCTATGCAGAGCCAACTATCCTTCCAGAATGAAAGCACAATCGGGACAACTCCCAGATAACTATAAGCTGACGTGGCTCATAAGCAGTAAATCTGTCCTAGAAGAAACAGTACAATGAGTCCTCCAGGCTGAAATGAAAGGACTAAACAATAATTTGAAGCCATATAAAGAAATAAAGACCTTCAGTAAAGGTAGCTACATAGCAAATATAAAACCAGTACTCTCATACTTTTGGTTTGTAACTCTTTTTTTCTCCTATATGATTTAAAAGACAAATACATAAAATTATAGTTATAAATCTGTTATTGAACAATTAATGTATAAAGATGTCATATGAGATGTGTATAAGAGACAGGGGCCTGACAGGCTCAGAGACAGAGGACAGGAGGGGGCCTGACAGGCTCCACAGACAGAGGACAGGAGGGGGCCTGACAGGCTCCACAGACAGAGGACAGGAGGGGGCCTGACAGGCTCCACAGA
>SJYC01027635.1:0-17512 GCA_006408675.1 Madoqua kirkii | reverse complement strand
AATTAGCAGCAAACTTTAATTCAAGAAATCAGTCTACTTTTCCCTAAAAAATATGATATTTTCTGTGAGAGATCAGCCACCAGAATCATTTGAAATGTCCAAAAACTCTTCCCTTTTAAAACGTTTTCTAGTGTGAAGAGCTCCAGGGTGCCCCTAGGCTTCTCCTCAGATTCATGAGTCCTCCTCAAAGAACCTGGAGAATCCAAGAGACCATTCACCCAGCCCTCAGCCCAAGAATTCAAGGCCAAGTCTAGGGCAGTGAGGAAAACATTACTTTTCACTTGTCCTGAGCTCACTCATTGGAAGCAGTCACTTTGAGCCCGGATCACTTCCTTCCCCTCACACTGGGAGCCCCTGCACAGAGGATGCATGACTTAGAGCTGTCTTGAGGAAGGAGTCCCTGAATTCTCCACCTGCACTCAATAAATGAGATGAAGAACCCATTAGAAAGCATTGTGTGCAAAAATTCTCTACAGACAATAAAGTTATGTTCAGTCATTCAGTACTGTCTGAATCTCTGTGACCTCATGAACCACAGCACACCAGGCCTCCCTGTCCATCACCAACTCCCAGAGTCTACCCAAACTAATGTCCATTGAGTTCGTGGTGCCATTCAATCAACTCATCTTCTGTCGTTCCCTTCTCCTCCTGCCCCTAGTCCCTCCAAGCATCAGTCTTTTCCAATGAGTCAACTCGTTGCATGAGGTGGCCAAAGTACTGGAGTTTCAGCTTTAGCATCATTCCTTTCAAAGAATACCCAGGTCTGATCTCCTTTAGGATGGACTGGTTGGATCTCCTTGCAGTCCGAGGGACTCTCAAGAGTCTTCTCCAACATCACAGTTCAAAACCAACAATTCTTTGGCACTCAGCTTTCTTCACCATCCAACTCTCACATCCATACATGACCACTGGAAAAACCATAGCCTTGACTAGACAGAACTTTGCTGGCAAAGTAATGTCTCTGCTTTTCAATATGCTATCTAGGTTGGTCATAGCTTTCCTTCCAAGGAGTAAGTGTCTTTTAATTTCATGGCTGCAGTCACCATCTGCAGTGATTTTGGAGCCCCAAAATAAAGTGTGACACTTTTTCCCCATCTATTTGCCATGAAGCGATGGAACTGGTTGCACTCATCTCACATGCTAGTAAAGTCATGCTCAAAATTCTCCAAGCCAGGCCTCAGCAATATGTGAACTGTGAAATCCCAGATGTTCATACTGATTTTAGAAAAGGCAGAGAAACCAGAGATCAAATTGCCAACATCTGCTGGATCATCAAAAAAGCAAGAGAGTTCCAGAAAAATCTCTATTTCTGCTTTATTGACTATGCCAAAGCCTTTGACTGTGTGGATCACAAGAAACTGGAAAATTCTGAAAGAGATGGGACTACCAGAGCACCTGACTTGCCTCTTGAGAAACCTATATGCAGGTCAGGAAGCAACAGTTAGAACTGGACATGGAACAACAGACTGGTTCTAAATAGGAAAAAGAGTACATCAAGGCTGTATATTGTCACCCTGCTTATTTAACTTATATGCAGATTACATCATGAGAAATGCTGGGCTAGAAGAAGCACAAACTGGAATCAAGACTGCCAGGAGAAATATCAATAACCTCAGATAGGCAGATGACACCACCCTTATGGCAGAAAGTGAAAAGGACCTAAAAAGCCTCTTGATGAAGGTGAAAGAGGAGAGTGAAACAGTTGGCTGAAAGCTCAACATTCAGAAAACCAAGATCATGGCATCTGGTCCCATCACTTCATGGGAAATAGATGGGGAAACAGTGGAAACAGTGTCAGACTTTATTTTGGGGGGCTCCAAAATCACTGCAGATGGTGACTGCAGCCATGAAATTAAAAGACGCCTACTCCTTGAAAGAACAGTTATGATCAACCAAAATAGCATATTCAAAAGCAGAGACATTACTTTGCCAACAAAGATCTGTCTAGTCAATGCTATGGTTTTTCTAGTGGTCATATATAGATGTGAGAGTTGGACTGTGAAGAAAGCTGACTACTGAAAAATTGATGCTTTTGAATTGTGTTGTTGGAGAAGACTCTTGAGAGTCCCTTGCACTGCAAAGAGATCCAACCAGTCCATTCTAAAAGAGATCAGTCCTGGGTGTTCTTTGGAAGGAATGATGCTAAAGCTGAAACTCCAGGGCTTTGGACACCTCATGCGAAGAGTTGACTCACTGGAAAAGGCTCTGATGCTGGGAGGGATTGGGGGCAGGAGGAAAGGGGATGAAAGAAGATGAGATGGCTGGATGGCATCAAAGACTCGATGGACATGAGTTTGAGTCAACTCTGGGAGCTGGTGATGGACAGGGAATCCTGGCGTGCTGCAATTCATGGGATCACAAAGAGTCAGACATGACTCAACAAATTAACTGAATTAAACTGATGGAACTGGATGCCATGATCTTAGTTTTCTGAATGTTGAGCTTTAAGTCAACTTTTTCAGTCTCTTCTTTCACTTTCATCAAGAGGATTTTTAGTTCTTCTTCACTTTCTGCCATAAGGGTGGTGCCATCTGCATATCTGAGGTTATTGATCGTTCTCCTGGCAACTTTGATTTCAGCTTGGGCTTCCTCCAGCCCAGCATTTCTCATAATGTACTCTGCATAAAAGTTAAGTAAGCAGGGTGACAATATACAGTCTTGATGTACTCCTTTTCCTATTTGGAATCAGTCTGTTGTTTCATGTCCAGTTCTAACTGTTGTTTACTGACCTGCATATAGGTTTCTCAAGAGGCAGGTCAAGTATTCTCATCTCTTTCATATTTTCCACAGTTTCTTGTGATCCACACAGTCAAAGACTTTGGCATAGTCAATAAAGTGGAAATAGATGTTTTTCTGGAACTCTCTTGCTTTTTTGATGATCCAGCAGATGTTGGCAATTTGATATGTGGTTCTTCTGCCTTTTCTAAAATCAGCTTAAACATCAGGAAGTTCATGATTCACGTATTGCTGAAGCCTGGCTTGGAGAATATTGAGCATTACTTTACTAGCGTGTGAGATGAGTGCAATTGTGAGGGTTTGAGTGTTCTTTGGCATTGCCTTTCTTTAGTATTGGAATGAAAACTGATCTTTTCCATTTTTTTAACTTTAATTTTTAAATTTATTTAAAAATTTTTTAATATAAATTTTTAAATTAAAAAATTTTAATTTAATTTAATTTTTAATTGCTACAAACTATTAATAAGCCAAATACAGATAATGACATCCCTGGAATAAATCCCACGTTTTCATGGCATATGATCCTTTCAGGGCATTTTTTTATTTGGCCAGAGTTAGGTGCCCTTCTCATGGCAGGTAAGGAAAGTCTTTTTTTTTTATCTTATTTTTTTATTTTATTATTATTTTTTAATACTTTATTCTACATTACAATACTGTATTGGTTTTGCCACACATTGACATGAATCAACCACAGATGTACAAGATCTCCCAATGCCGAAGCCCCCTCCCACCTCCCACGCCATATCATCTCCCTGGATCATCCCATGCATCAGCCCCAAGCATCCTGTATCCTGTATTGAACATAGACTGGCATTTCGTTTCTTATATGATACTATACATATTTCAATGCCATTCTCCCAAATCATCCCACCCTCTCCCTCTCCCTCAGAGACCAAAAGTCCATTCTATACCTCTGTGTCTCTTTTGTTGTCTCACATACAGCGTCCTCATTACTATCTTTCTAAATTACATATATATGTGTCAGTATGCTGTATTGGTGTTTTTCTTTCTGGCTTACTTCACTCTGTGTAATCGGCTCCAGTTTCATCCATCTCATTAGAACTGAGTCAAATTTATTCTTTTTAATGGCTGAATAATACTCCATTGTGTATATGTACCACAGCTTGCTTATCCATTCATCTGCTGATGGACATCTAGGTTTTTTCCATGTCCTGGCTATTATAAACAGTGCTGCAATGAACATTGGGGTACATGTGTCTCTTTCAGTTCTGGTTTTCTTGGTGTGTATGCCCAGCAGTGGGATTGCTGGGTCATAAGGGAGTTCTATTTGCAATTTTTAAAGGAATCTCCACACTGTTTTCCATAATGGCTGTACTAGTTTGCATTCCCACCAACAGTGTAAGAGGGTTCCCTTTTCTCCACATCCTCTCCAGCATTTATTGCTTGTAGACTTTTGGATTGTAGCCATTCTGACTTGTGTGAAATGGTACCTCATTGTGGTCTTGATTTGCATTTCTCTGAAAATGAGTGATGTTGAGCATCTTTTCATGTGTTTGTTAGCCATCCATATGTCTTCTTTGGAGAAATGCCTATTTAGTTCTTTGGCCCATTTAATGAGTTTTACATCTAAGGAGTTCTCAGACACACAGTGATGTGTCTAGGGGAAGAATTTCATCAACTCATACTCTAATTTTCTCAGTTTGGAAGAACTGGATCACCTTTCAAAGCCTCAGTGATCTGGCCCAATGGTGTATCATAAAGTGGGGGGACCACGTGGGCTTAGGGACTGGTGCTCCTGATTATGGACAAACAGCAATCCTACCAGCCCCAGAGTGGGCACCATGTAGGTTCTATCTGATCTCAAAAAGGTGTCTTGTTCCATGAAATACTGAAGGAAATAATTTTTTTCTGCCAATTGCTCTTTCGCAAGTTGCCTCTGTCCTCCAGGAAGTGACCAGGGTCAAACCCCTCTGGGTTGGAGGATTCTTTGTCATTATCCAGCACAGAGGTCAGAAATGTAAATATGGTTGTGTCCTGAAATGTGTTATGAGGTCATGGAGCTGGAAGAAATGTTGCAACTCAGCCCATAGATGAGGAAGCCTAGGTCCAAAGAAGAGCAGAGGCATTTCATATCAGACAGACAAAGCAATAGGCATGGATAAGTTTAATACCATAAGTTTAACGGCAGCAATCTTGTTAAAGTAGCTTCCCATAGCATTTGAAGTACCAAGGACATGGGTGGTTGGCTACCAGACCTGAATCTGTCCTGCTTGCAGAGAGTCTGGACACGTGTCTGTACCCATCTGCTGCTCTATTTCATTAGCTTAGTTTTCATTCACCTCACATGTGGCCTAAAATGAAAATCTCTGTTGGCACTTGAAATGTCCAAAGTATCTACTTTCAGGGTCTTTGTAAACATGCAAATAATTCGGACCTAATGAAAAAAGACCTCTTCTGAGATAATGAGAAAGAGTTCAATAACAACGAAGGTATGTTTATCACTGCAATGTAATTTGTTTCCTTTAATTAAAAAATATGGGGCAAACCATCACTATGGATTGATCCTAGCTTAAAAAACAGAAGAGAGGATAAAATAGAAAAAAAAAAAAGATCATTTGGCAACAATTCAGATTAGGACCATCAACTAATGCAAAAGCTCTTGGGTGAATGCTTTGATTGTAGAATATCCACAAGGTCTTAAAGTACGATGCCATATATTATTTCATTAATTATGTATTAAATGATGAAACCTCTGCCACGAGGACATCTGGGGATACCTCCTTGTTTAGTGAGGAGGATAACATAACCAATAATGGGATGCGTGATATTATGTGCCTCCATCTTCTCAATGAGATTCAGTGGGACATACATATAGCATCTATGTAGTTGTCTTGCCAAAATCATAGCTGAAATCTAATTTCTAGAAAACAATCAAACATTTCACACAACTACTAGCTTGGAGCCCAAAAAGGTAAATGTAATGGATGAGAATAAAGAAACAAAGTGAATTTATTCTTGATTACAGGAGACCAAAGGGAAAAGATAACCAAATTATATGTCGTTTTCTTCACTGGATACTGAATTGCAAAGGAAAAAAAAAAGCTATATTGGATAGTCTAGGAAAGTTAGAAAAACTTACATATAGATTATCTGTTAGATGCTATCGTATCAATAATAACTTCTGAGCACAAAATGTTTTACTGTTATGAATGAGAAGATCTTTGCACTTGGAATATGCATGCATGCTGCTGCTGCTACTGCTGATGCCAAGTCGCTTCAGTCGTGTCCGACTCTGTGCGGCCCCATAGACAGCAGCCCACAAGGCTCCCCTGTCCCTGGGATTCTCCAGGCAAGAACACCACACCATTTCCTTCTCCAATGCATGAAAGTGAAGAGTAAAAGTGAAGTCACTCAGTCGTGTCCGACTCTTGGTGACCCCATGGACTGCAGCCTACCAGGCTCCTCCATCCATGGGATTTTCCAGGCAAAAGTATATAGTAGTGCATTAAGGGATATACTTCTCCAAGTATAAGAGACTAAATCTCACTTGTAATTGAGATTATAGTCATTTCAATGAGATTCTGACACAGGACAAGATTATGTATGTTTTTAACCTGCTGTGCATATACAGAGTCTCCTTAAAGGTAAATTTCTGAAATAAAGTTGTCCATAAAATGTAAAATTACTGACACCCCAAGTTATTTTTTATTGAAAAAAGTGGAAGTGTCCAACTCTTTGCGACCCCAGGGACGGTAGCCTACCAAGATCCTCTGTACATGGGATTCTCCAGGCAAGAATAATGGAATGGATTGCCATGTCCTCCTCCAGAGGATATTCTTGATCCAGGGATAGAACTTGGGTCTCCCAAATTAACAAGCAGATTCTCTACTGTCTAAGCCACCAGGGAAGCCCAATTTTTTTTTTTTTAATTATCATAGTTAACTCGAACTTCCATGGTGGCTCAGGCAGTAAAGAATCTGCCTGCAATGGAGGAGACCTGGGATAGATCCCTGGGTTGAGAAGATCCCCTGGAGGAGGGCGTGGCAACCTACTCCAATACTCTTGCCTGGAGAATGAACATGGACAGAGGAGCATGGTGGGCTATAGTCACAACTGAGTGACTAACGCTTTCACTTTTTTCAGAGTTAATACTATATTAATTTTAGATGTACAACATGGTGATTAGATATTTTTACAGTTTATATTCCACAAAGAAGCACAAACTGAAATCAAGGTTGCCAGGAGAAATATCAATAACCTCAGATATGCAGATGACACCACCCTTATGGCAGAAAGTGAAGAGGAACTAAAAAGCCTCTTGATGAAAGTGAAAGAGGAGAGTGAAACAGTTGGCTTAAAGCTCAACATTCAGAAAACTAAGATCCTGGCACCTGATCCCATCACTTCATGGGAAATAGATGGGGAAACAGTGGAAACAGTGTCAGTCTTTATATTTTGGGGCTCCAAAATCACTGCAGATGGTGATTGTAGCCATGAAATTAAAAGATGCTTACTCCTTGGAAGGAAAGTTATGGCCAACCTAGATAGCATATTAAAAAGCATTGGGATGACCCAGAGGGATGGTATGGGGAGGGAGGGGGAAGGGGGGTTCAGGATGGGGAACACGTGTATGCCCATGGTGAATTCATGTTGATATGGGGCAGAACCAATACAATATTGTAAAGCAGTTAGCCATCAATTACAATAAATAAATTTAAATTAAAAAAATTAAAAGCAGAGACATTACTTTGCCGACTAAGGTCCGTCTAGTCAAGGTTATGGTTTTCCCAGTGGTCGTGTATGGATGTAAGAGTTGGACTGTGAAGAAAGCTGAGTACTGAAGAATTGATGCTTTTAAATTGTGGTGTTGGAGAAGACTCTTGAGAGTCCCTTGGACTGCAAGGAGATCCAACCAGTCTATACTAAAGGAGATCAGTTCTGGGTGTTCATTGGAAGGACTGATGCTGAAGCTGAAAATCCAATACTTTGCCACCTCATGTAAAGAGTTGACTCATTGGAAACAACCCTAATGCTGGGAGGGATTGGGGGCAGGAGAAGAAGGGAATTACAGAGGGTGAGATGACTGAATGACATCATCGAAGTGATGCACATGAGCTTGGGTTAACTCTGGGAGTTGGTGATGGACAAGGAGGCCTGGCGTGCTGTGATTCATGGGATCGCAAAGAGTCGGATACGATTTAGTGACTGAACTGAACTGAAAGTTGTCATAATATTTTGGCTATATTCCATGTGCTGTACATTATATCCTTGAATATTATTAACTTCAATTTTATACTTAGTAGTTTGTACTTCTTAATGCCCTTCCTTTATCTTACCCTTTCCCTCTCTCTCTCTCTGCACTGATAATTGGTAGCCTATTTTTTGTGTTGTGAGTCTCTTTCTGTTTTGTTGTATTAGTTCATTTGTTTTATTTTTGAGGCCACATTGAAGACTCTTGAGAGTCCCTTGGACTGCAAGGAGATCCAACCAGTCCATCCTAAAGGATATCTGTCCTGGGTATTCATTGGAAGGACTGATGTTGAAGCTGAATCTCTAATACTTTGGCCACCTGATGCGAAGAGCTGACTCATTTGAAAAGACCCTGATGCTGGGAAAGATTGAGGGCAGGAGGAGAAGGGGACAACAGAGGTTGAGATGGTTGGGTGACATCACCGACTCAATGGATATGGGTTTGGGTGGACTCTGGGAGTTGTTGATGGACAGGAAGGCCTGGCATGCTGCAGTTCATGGGGTCGCAAAGAGTCAGACACAACTGAGTGACTGAACTGAACTGAATAAGTGAAAGGGTCCAGTATTTGTCTTTCTTTATCTGACCTATCTCACTAAGCATAATATCCTTCAGGATTATCCACATTCTGAAAATGGTAAAATTTCATTCTTTTTTATGGCTGGTTAAATTCCATTGTGTATATGATGTTACCTGTTGTTTTGTCATAAATAGCCTTTACTATCTTGAAATATGTTCCTTCTATATCAAGTCTGTTAAGAGTCTTTTTTTTTTTAAATCATGAATAGATATTGAATTTTCTCAAATGCTTTCTCTGCATCGGGGAAGATTGTCATGTGATTTTAACCCTTTGTTTTGTTAATGTGGCATATCACTTTGATTGATTTGTAGGCATTGAATCATCCTTGCATCCCTAAAATTAACCCCACTAGATCATGGCCTGCAAGGTGGGAGACCTGGGTTCAATTCCTGGGTCGAGAAGGACCCCTGGAGAAGGAAATGGCAATCCACTCTAGCACTCTTGCCTGGAAAATCCCATGGACAGAGGAGCCTGATAGGCTACACCCCAAGGGGTCGCAAAGAGTCGGACACGACTGAACGACTTCACTTCAGATCATGGTATATGATCCCTTTTATTTATTGTTGAATTCAGTTAATATTTTTTTCAGAACTTCTGTGTTTATCAGGGATATTGATCTTGATCTGTAGTTTTCTTTTTTAGTAGTGACTTGGTTTGGTATCAAAGTAGTGATGGTCTCACAGAATGAGTTTGGAGGTGTTCCCTCCTCTTCAGTTTTTTGGGATAGTTTGAGAATGATAGGTATTAACTATTTTTTTCTGGCTGTGATGTGTAGCTTGTGGGTTCTTAGTTCCATGACCAGGAATTGAATCTGATCACCAGCTGTAAAAGCACAAAGTCCTAATCACTGAATCACCAGGGAATTCTCAACTATTTTTTAAATGTTTGGTAAAATTCCCCTGTGAAGCCATCCAGTCCTGAACGGTTGTTTGTAGGCAGATTTTTTAATTACTACTTATTCAATTTCAGTCCTAGTAATTCATCTGTTCTGATTATCTATTTCTTTTTATTTAGTCCTGGGAGATTGTATGTTTCTAGGAATGTATCCATTTCTTCTAGGTTGTCCAGTTCATTGACAAATGAACTGTTGGTAGTATTCTCTGATGAGTCTTTGTATTTCTGTGATATTCGTTGTAACTTCTAATTTTATATGTTCCCCTCTTAATTTCCATAAATAGTCTGGCTAAAATTTTATCAATTTTCTTTTCCTTATCAAAAAAGCCAATTCTTTTCTTTTTTTTTTTTTTTTGGTCTTTTCTATCATTCTTTTAGTCTCTGTTTTACTTATTTCCACATGTGAAGAAAGCTGAGTACTGAAGAATTGATGCTTTTAAATTGTGGTGTTGGAGAAGACTCTTGAGAGTCCCTTGGACTGCAAGGAGATCCAACCAGTCTATACTAAAGGAGATCAGTTCTGGGTGTTCATTGGAAGGACTGATGCTGAAGCTGAAAATCCAATACTTTGCCACCTCATGTAAAGAGTTGACTCATTGGAAACAACCCTAATGCTGGGAGGGATTGGGGGCAGGAGAAGAAGGGAATTACAGAGGGTGAGATGACTGGATGACATCATCGAAGTGATGCACATGAGCTTGGGTTAACTCTGGGAGTTGGTGATGGACAAGGAGGCCTGGCGTGCTGTGATTCATGGGATCGCAAAGAGTCGGATACGATTTAGTGACTGAACTGAACTGAAAGTTGTCATAATATTTTGGCTATATTCCATGTGCTGTACATTATATCCTTGAATATTATTAACTTCAATTTTATACTTAGTAGTTTGTACTTCTTAATGCCCTTCCTTTATCTTACCCTTTCCCTCTCTCTCTCTCTGCACTGATAATTGGTAGCCTATTTTTTGTGTTGTGAGTCTCTTTCTGTTTTGTTGTATTAGTTCATTTGTTTTATTTTTGAGGCCACATTGAAGACTCTTGAGAGTCCCTTGGACTGCAAGGAGATCCAACCAGTCCATCCTAAAGGATATCTGTCCTGGGTATTCATTGGAAGGACTGATGTTGAAGCTGAATCTCTAATACTTTGGCCACCTGATGCGAAGAGCTGACTCATTTGAAAAGACCCTGATGCTGGGAAAGATTGAGGGCAGGAGGAGAAGGGGACAACAGAGGTTGAGATGGTTGGGTGACATCACCGACTCAATGGATATGGGTTTGGGTGGACTCTGGGAGTTGTTGATGGACAGGAAGGCCTGGCATGCTGCAGTTCATGGGGTCGCAAAGAGTCAGACACAACTGAGTGACTGAACTGAACTGAATAAGTGAAAGGGTCCAGTATTTGTCTTTCTTTATCTGACCTATCTCACTAAGCATAATATCCTTCAGGATTATCCACATTCTGAAAATGGTAAAATTTCATTCTTTTTTATGGCTGGTTAAATTCCATTGTGTATATGATGTTACCTGTTGTTTTGTCATAAATAGCCTTTACTATCTTGAAATATGTTCCTTCTATATCAAGTCTGTTAAGAGTCTTTTTTTTTTTAAATCATGAATAGATATTGAATTTTCTCAAATGCTTTCTCTGCATCGGGGAAGATTGTCATGTGATTTTAACCCTTTGTTTTGTTAATGTGGCATATCACTTTGATTGATTTGTAGGCATTGAATCATCCTTGCATCCCTAAAATTAACCCCACTAGATCATAGCCTGCAAGGTGGGAGACCTGGGTTCAATTCCTGGGTCGAGAAGGACCCCTGGAGAAGGAAATGGCAATCCACTCTAGCACTCTTGCCTGGAAAATCCCATGGACAGAGGAGCCTGATAGGCTACACCCCAAGGGGTCGCAAAGAGTCGGACACGACTGAACGACTTCACTTCAGATCATGGTATATGATCCCTTTTATTTATTGTTGAATTCAGTTAATATTTTTTTCAGAACTTCTGTGTTTATCAGGGATATTGATCTTGATCTGTAGTTTTCTTTTTTAGTAGTGACTTGGTTTGGTATCAAAGTAGTGATGGTCTCACAGAATGAGTTTGGAGGTGTTCCCTCCTCTTCAGTTTTTTGGGATAGTTTGAGAATGATAGGTATTAACTATTTTTTTCTGGCTGTGATGTGTAGCTTGTGGGTTCTTAGTTCCATGACCAGGAATTGAATCTGATCACCAGCTGTAAAAGCACAAAGTCCTAATCACTGAATCACCAGGGAATTCTCAACTATTTTTTAAATGTTTGGTAAAATTCCCCTGTGAAGCCATCCAGTCCTGAACGGTTGTTTGTAGGCAGATTTTTTAATTACTACTTATTCAATTTCAGTCCTAGTAATTCATCTGTTCTGATTATCTATTTCTTTTTATTTAGTCCTGGGAGATTGTATGTTTCTAGGAATGTATCCATTTCTTCTAGGTTGTCCAGTTCATTGACAAATGAACTGTTGGTAGTATTCTCTGATGAGTCTTTGTATTTCTGTGATATTCGTTGTAACTTCTAATTTTATATGTTCCCCTCTTAATTTCCATAAATAGTCTGGCTAAAATTTTATCAATTTTCTTTTCCTTATCAAAAAAGCCAATTCTTTTCTTTTTTTTTTTTTTTTGGTCTTTTCTATCATTCTTTTAGTCTCTGTTTTACTTATTTCCACTGTGATTTTTATTAATTCCTTCTTTATGCTGACTATGGACTTTGTTTGATTTTTATAATTCCTTTATATGGCACCAGTGTTCAATATTCCATGAGTCACACTAATCAGTTACTTTCAAAATAAATATTAATACAGTTAATAATTACAGTGCCAGCTTATTAAACTGGACTCAGAAAAGTTTGGTTCTGTAACCTTTAGAATTTAAGTGAACCCATGTCTTGGGGAACATTTTAACCAGGACAAACCAAAATACTACTTGCCTAGACGTCTAACTCACATGGTTCTAACTCTAATAGAACCAGACCAGCTTCTTTTGAATAAAAAAGCTATTATTCTCTTGAAGTAAACATTTTATTTCTGAGTAAGGGGTGTCCTGCTTGGTACCTCCTTCCTTCTGTGTGTACTTCCTCTCCCAGATCTGGGAAGTTTTCTGCTATTGTTAATTTCAATTAGCTTTCTGGTCCTTTCTCTTTCTCTCTTCTCTATGACTCCGATGTTGCATGTATTGATATACTTGGTAGTGTTCTATAAGTCCCTTAAACTTCTTTTCTTTTTCTTCCATTTTTTTCCCTCTCAATTGAATAATTTCCAATGACTTATCTTCAAGTTTTCTTGATCTTTTGTTCTGCTTGATCTAGTCTTTGTTACATTCTCTAATGATTTTTTTAAATACAAAAAGTAATCCTCAGCTCTATGACTTCTGTTTCATACCTTTGAATTTTCTGCCCTGTTGTTGAAATTCCTACTTCACTTCTTTACTGTTCTCCAGGCCACAGTGAACAACCTCATGACTTATTTTGAATGATGTTTTAGGTCAATCATACATCTTCTGTTTCTGCATTTTCCTTGACTCTCCGCATTGCTGTTTGCACATTAGACAATAGCTGGTTTCAGTCTTCACTGACTAGTCACATGGAGGAGAAGAACTTCAATCAGCTCAGCCAGAGATTCTGAGGTCTCTCAAACCTGTGTGCTGGCCCAGCCTGCTTCTTATGTTCTAGAAACTCCCAGGTATCTACAGCTTGTTGAGTCCTTTCAATGCTCCAAGACAGGTAACACAGAAGCCAGTTCCTCATGAAACTCTCCCACAGCTGTGAGAGGTTGGAATGCCAGATGTGCATGCTAACTCCTTTGCTCCTCAAGGAGAAGCTGAGAGCTGGGAGGGGGATACCTGCCCAGTTATATGGCATATTGTTGGGCTTGGTAGTTGTGATGAGAGAGGATCTGCTTCTCTTTCTGGCTTTGATGTGGCTAGGTTCACAATCGCTAAGGGTACAGAAATCTTTCAACTAGTTGAAAGTTTTTCAACTAGTTTCAACTAGTTGATGTTACTCTTTTGTGTGTGAATTTTGACAGATTGTGTGTGAAGTTAACCAATATCATTGAACTTCTCAAACTGGTGGGCATACCACTTCATAATAATCCCTTATTATCCTTTTAGTACTCTAGGACTTAAAGTTATGGTCCCTCTTTTAGCAATGATATTAATAATGTGTGTCTTCTCTCAGAGTGGGGAATAGGTTACTTATGGGTTTATCAATTCTGTTCAACTTTTCAAAGAATTAGCTTTGGTCTCATTGATTTTATCTTGATTCCTTGTTTGCAATTTCACTGATTTCTGCTCTAATTTTCATTTGTAGTTTTCTGTGGCTTACTTTGGATTTAATTCCTTACTATCACTGATCTCAGTATTTTCCTTCCGAGGCACTCCTGGACACAACCTCTTTCAGTTTCAAATCCAAACTTCAAGTAACTCTAGGTGACATGCAGCCAAGAGAACTTCCCTACTTAATCTCCCTAGTCTTCTGTGCTGATCGCTATGAGACCAACATGACTTCTTTGAATTACTTTCCTTCCTTTCTTATTTGTATTAGGCACACCATAAGGAAACTCTGAGAACAGGCTCATCAAATTATGCTTTTTATTAGGAACATATACTGGAATAATGACTCTCCATTGCCATACACTATCATCTTGTTCTATTTTGTATTGCTACTAGATAATAGATAAAGCATTAGCATATGTGATAGCCAATACAAATGTTACAGGACATGGAGAATAGCGGATACATTTCTGCAGTAAAACTGTACCATAACAAGAAGAGAGGTTGAGCAGGCATTCCCAGGCAGAAGAATGAAGAGAAAAGGAGGTGACCAATGCTCCAGATGAGAAGGAGCTGAAGACAACATCATAGGGACAGCTCCTTACAGAGGAGTGAAGCAGAGCTTGTAAGGAGGTGGCACAGAAGCGAACCCATTGACAACTGGGGTGGTGTCGATGTCCTTTGGGTCAACCACAGATTTCAAAGTAAATTTTTGTAAAATCGCTGTCAGGAATAAAAACACCTCCATGCGGGCCAGGCCTTCTCCTGCACAAATCCGTTTTCCTGAAAATAACAAACACAGAGAGTACATACTCCTTGAACACTGTTTCTGGCTGTTAGAAAGAGTTGGCATGCACATCTGGCATTCCAACCTCTCACAGCTGTGGGGGAATTTCATGAGGAACTGGCTAATGTGTTACTTATCAATGGTTAGAACCATTGATGAATGGTTGAATGAATAAATGTAAGCCACAACAGTTAGATAGATGGTAGGATGGATACACATGCTGTCCACATAATTCATGTCTTAACAGCTACCCTTATTTATAGAAATTTTTAATGAGCTTTGGTACTACACCAAGTACTTCACTAACTAGTCTCATGCAATTTGATATTTCATGTTTTCATCAATCTTTTTCTTCCCCTGGAAACACACAGTATAGTTGTATTTAATGTTCTTAGTCTGATGTTCCTATCATCTTTATTTCTACTCCTCACAGCCTCTGTTCTCTCCTCTAACTACATCTTCTTCAATCTTCAACACCTCTTGAAGTTTCAGGTTTTACAACACATGGTTCCTTCTGGTTAAGGTACACTTCTCTTATATTTTTGGCATGTAGCTCAAATTTTATTTCTGAATTTGAAAGAATTGGGTCATCTTTCCAAAGCTTTGGTGACTTAGTCCAATAAAGAGCATATATTATGAGGAGGGAAAGTGTGTGTGGGCATTGCAATTGCTACACCTGAGTATAGGAAAAGAGCAGTTCAACCAGTCCCTGAGTGGGAATTTTATAAGAAGTTCCAAATGATCCCTGCCCCCCCCCATCCCCTCACCTCCCGTCCCAGCAAAGCAGCTTGTCCTTTGGAGTAATGAAGGAAAAAATTTTGTTACCTGCTGAGAAAGGCATGAAGTAGTCACTCTTTTTAAAGTTACCACTCTCATCCAGGAAGTGGCCAGGGTCAAACATTTCTGGGTTAGGAAATATTTTGTCATCATACAGCACAGAACTCAGCGATACTAATACACCTGTGCCCTGGGAAGAAAAGATGAAGATAAACTGAATTATAAAGAAGTCATGGAACTGGAAGAAATGTTATAAATTATTCATTCCAATCTTATAATCTATAGGTGAGAAATCCTAGGTCCAAAAAAAGACAATGGCATTTTGAGCCAGACAAAGAAGTAATAAACAAGGAATAAGCTTAAGGCAAGTGACAGTGATATTTGAAGTAGTGGTCCATGGATACTATGGTGTTAGACCTTATGAATACATTCTTCTTATCATACTGGTGTCTGTCCCCATCAGCTGCTTTATTTTAATACTTTAGTTTTCACTCATCTAATACGTGGATTCGGAGAAGGCAATGGCACCCCACTCCAGTACTCTTGCCTGGAAAATTCCATGGACAGAGGAGCCTGGTAGACTGCAGTCCATGGGGTCGCTAAGAGTCGGACACGACTGAGTGACTTCTCTTTCATTTTTTACTTTCGTGCCCTGGAGAAGGAAATGGCAACCCACTCCAGTGTTCTTGCCTGGAGAATCCCAGGGACAGGGAAATCTGGTGGGCTTCCGTCTATGGGGGTGCACAGCGTCAGACACGACTAAACCAATTTAGCAGCAGCAGCAGCAGTACATGGATTATGGTTTAAAACGGGGAGACTTTGTTAGAGTTTTGGATGTCTGGATTATAAATTCATAAGGCTTTTATAAACAGATTTCTCATCTAATTAATAATAACTTTTGTGATAACAATAAGTATAATAACAACTGCTAGTATTTATCATTGCCATGCAGATTGTTTGTCTTAAAGTATATGGCAGGGTTCATTTGAGATGGATGCTAGCTTAAAAACATAGAAAGGGGACAGTCTTAAGATGGCAGAGGAATAGGATGGGGAGACCAATTTCTCCCCCACAAATTCATTGAAAGAGCATTTGAGCCCTGAGCAAATTCCACAGAACAACTTCTGAATGCTGGCAGAGTAGATCAGGCACCCAGAAAAGCAGCCCATTGTCTTCAAAAGGAGGTAGGACAAAATATAAAAGATAAAAAGAGAGACAAAAGAGATAGGGACTGAGATCCATCCTGGGAAGGAAATCTTTTAAAAAAAAGAGAGAGAGAGAGAGAGAGAGAGAGAGAGAGGTTTCCAATCACCAGGAAACTCTCTCTCCCACAGGTCTGTGGCAAGCCTTGGAATCTCAGAGGGCAAAATAATCGGAAGAAAAAATAAATAAATAATTAAAACCCACAGATTACGTGCCTAACAGCAACTCCCAGTGGTGCAACAGCCCGGAGGCACGCATCCCCCACTAGCAAGCTGGGGAGGGATAGTGAGGAGCAGGCTGTATTGCTTAAAGTAAGGACTGGGCCTGAATGCCCTGAGGGTAATCTGAGGGAACTAGCTTGAGATAGCAACCCAGACTGTGGAATAGCTATCCTGTGATCCAGGGGAAAGCCCTAACCACGGCCAGGCATGCTCACAGAACAAAGGACTGAGCAGAGCTAGCTGGCTGCGGACTCAGCTCATCCCTGGCCAAAGACAAGCAGGAGAGGGCAGCCAGAGCTGGAAGGGGACAATTGCAGCCCCAGGGAGGCATCCTTTCTATCAGTTCAGTTCAGTTCAGTTGCTCAGTCGTGTCCGACTCTTTGCGACCCCATGAATCGCAGCATGCCAGGCCTTCCTGTCCATCACCAACTCCCAGAGTTCACTCAGACTCACGTCCATCAAGTCAATGATGGCACCCAGCCATCCCATTCTCTGTCATCCCCTTCTCCTTCTGCCCCAATCCCTCCCAGTATCAAATCTTTTCCAATGAGTCAACTCTTCGCATCAGGTGGCCAAAGTACTGGAGTTTCAGCTTTAGCATCATTCTTTCCAAAGAAATCCCAGGGCTGATCTCCTTCAGAATGGACTGGTTGGATCTCCTTGCAGTCCAAGGGACTCTCAAGAGTCTTCTCCAACACCACAGTTCAAAAGCATCCATTCTTCAGCACTCAGCTTTCTTCACAGTCCAACTCTCACATCCATACATGACCGTTGGAAAAACCATAGCCTTGACTAGAT
>SJYC01027631.1:0-33098 GCA_006408675.1 Madoqua kirkii | reverse complement strand
GGGTGGATGGGGCGGGGGGGGGGGGCTCCGCTCCTCTTCGACCCAAGTACATCTGTTAGCGGCAACGTCCACCACTGCAAACAAGCATCCCTTGGAGGCATCTGCCGTCCAGACTTGGCTGAAATTGCTCTCTCTGCTGTTCAGCCGCTAAGTCGGGTGCAATGCTTTGCGACCCCGTGGACTGTGGCACAACAGGCTTCCCAGCCCTTCACTGTCTCCTGGAGCTCGCTCAAACTCATGTCCGTTGAGTCACTGACGCCATCCAGCCATCCCATTCTGTGTCGTCCCCTTCACCCCAGCCCTCAATCTTTCCCAGCATCAGAGTCTTTTACCAGTGAGTCAGCTCTTTGCATCAGATCACCTTTATGATCCTAGAAACGTAAGTTCCTGTATCCTACCTTAATGGAGTGTTACTCATTTGATGTATGCCGAGGAATTTTTCTTTTTTCAAAAACAAACTGGAATCCTTCAGGAGCTTGAGGTTCTGAGCATCACCAAGGGTCCCTGTCTCTCAGGGCGGGGGCTGAGGGGGCGTCTGGGGTCGGGCAGGGAGGCGGCCTGTGAGTAGGAGGTCGTGAGGCTGCAGAGGCTGACGGGAACCCACCAGCACACGCTCCCTCTGGGCTTCTGGGGTCCTCTGAGCGTGGTCGCCCCGGCCGCCCATGAGATGTGAGGGGCAGCCGGAGCGATGCCCATGCCCTGCAGCCCTAGTCCCAGCCGTGGACACCCAGCTGCAGGGAGACTTCCCAAGGGGAAGAGCTGCCAGTGAGTGAGTTTTCCAGAACAAGAGACCCCCGACCCCCCACCTCCACCCCACCCCGGCTGTTCAGCAAAGCCTGCGTTCCCTTCCATGACATCCCAGCCCAGCAGGTCTAAGCTGGCAGAGCCACAATTCCTCTCTGTGACCTCCCCATGTTCACCAACTCGCCTCAAAAACTTCTATATAGGAAGTTTGCTTGCATCTGTTCTCGCTCCGTTATCCTGGGGAAAGAATGCCTGCTTTGATTTTAAAAGGGACCCTGACTGTCTTTAATTAACCACAAACCCGGCACTAATTGCCCAGGAGGGTGGGTGGCAGTCACAGGCGCTGTTCTCAGGAAGGCGGGTCCCCGGGCGCTCTGGGAGCGAGCTTCCCGCAGCTGGGATGTTTTAGGACAACCCCAGGAGCCAAATCTTGGCCTTCTCAGGTGATCTGCATTCTTTCCCAGCGGAGGGAGGTGCCTGGAAGTTGAGCTGAACACACTCAGGTTTCTCAGCCCCATGTCGATGCTGCCTGCAGACTCCCCCAGAACACCTGGGGAAACGTGGGCGCGTCAGATAGGCTAATGTTGGACCGAAGGCAGGATCTGCCTCTTCGAGCTTCTTGGTGGAGCACTCCCACCACCCACTCATGAAGATTCACTGAATCAAGAGAGAAGTCCCCACATCTGGGGACATTTCCAGAGGGAGGCCAAATGGCTCCTCAGCACAGGGTACTGAAGTTTCCCAGCCTTCTGGTGCAGAACCAGGAGGGACATTCCTCTCCCATCCTGGTCCTCATAACATCTCGCCCATGAGGAGTTAAGAGAACGTTTCAGTGGAAGTGATTAAAACGACATCGTTTTCAAGCCTCTAAGAGACTCCTCACTTGGCTAAGGCATTTACTTTCTAGAAGATGATCAAGTTGCTCGCAATAAGTTCATGGCAGTTAATCTTGTGCTTAAATGATAACTCTATAATTAGAAGCAGTTAAAATCCCGCACAAGACTGACCGGCTCAGTCGGTGTCAATGTCCCTGTAAGCTACAGGGCTGGTCTTGAAAGAAGCTCCACAAATAACTTGTTTCTCCTCTTCCGGGGGATGCAGGCGTTCAAACGCCATCTTTAAAAATGCTTCTTTGTGGCAGGAGTCACTGAAGTCAAAGCGGAAGGAGGGCTGAGCTCCTATAAAGAACCCTATAAAAGGACTGGAGGGCGTCTTGCGCAGGAGAAAGGAGCCACGTCACTCTGAGCTTGGAGGCCAGGCTGTTACAACAGAGGCGAACGGTGCCTTAAGGAAACGACGCTGGCGCCCGTTGCCCCAGCCTGGCTGTGGCGCTGCCCACAAGCACCCAGAGTGGTCAGCGTGGAAAGCTGGGTCTGGCTCAGCCCAGGGAGCCTGCAGGAGGGACTGTCCACAGGAAGCAGCCGGCGGACACTGGACGGTTAGCTCTGCCGCCGCGGGAGGTCAGGACGAGGCCCAGGGGCAGACTGTAAGCAGTGACGCCTCTCTCGGAGAAGATGTGACCTCTTCTTGGTGGACGTATGTTTCTCTGAAGCATCCCAGAAGTCTCGTGGCTATATGAAATAGGCTAAACGGGTCCCTTCCATGTGATTCAGATAGAAGGCTAAGACGGTAAGACTTGCTTAGATTTGGGATGCAGGAGCACGGTGTAACCCTGAGTGCTCTCTGGGACTTCCCTGCTGGTTCAGGGGTAAAGAAGCCGTCTTCGGAGGCAGGGCCTGTGGTTGGGAAACTAAGCTCTCTCAGGCTGCAGGGCAGTGAAGGCCACAGCCAGAGAAACCTGTGCCCCACAGCGGAGACCCAGCACAGCGAGAGAGGAGCAGAGTCGTTTTCCTCAACGCTGTGCCCTCGGGGCCCTTCCATCATCATCATTTACTCAACACATTTCAGGGGCAAATTCAAGGCACTGGTAACAGGAGATAAGATGCCATCTCTGACCTCAGAGGGTTAATGGTCTGGAGAGGGGAGATGAGCACGTAAGTATTAACAAACACACAGCCACGTGGCAGACGGTGTCGAGGGCACGAGGAGAAAGCAGCCCATCTTAGGCAGAGCACGAAACGCTCAGAGGGGCTTCAGAGGCAGCCGCGCAAGCGTGAGCGATGCTCCTGATGGAGCTGGGTGAGCCGCCCGCGCCTGTGTGCGCTCAGTCCTGGAACTCTCTGTGACCCTGTGGACGGTAGCCCTCCAGGCCCCTGTCCATGGGGTTTCCCAGAAAAGAAAACTGGAGTGGGCTGCCATTTCCTCCTCCAGAGGATCTTCCTGGTCCAGGGATTGAACCGTCTCTCGAGTCCCCTGCACGGGCCACCTGGAACAGCCCATTAGCGGCACAACAGAGGTGAGCGGGTGGAGCCAGCCTGCCCCTGGGAGAGGGCACACAGCTCTTCTCCTCAGTGAGAACTCTGAGTGTCAGGGGTGGAGGGGGCAGAAGGGACACGCCTGGGGAGGGGAGCTACCAGCTGCTGGCAGGGTCACACAGCATGGGGCGCCCAGGACGCGGGGATGTCTTCGCGGGAGAACACAGAGTAAAGGAACCCACTGAGAAGACACCGGCCGCCGCCTGGAAGCACACGCGTCCGAGCCGGGCAACGTGCGAGCGTGCCAGGCTCCTCTGTCCGTGGGATTTCCCAGAAAAGAAAACTGGAGTGGGCTGCCATTTCCTCCTCCAGAGGATCTTCCTGGTCCAGGGATTGAACCGTCTCTCGAGTCCCCTGCACGGGCCACCTGGAACAGCCCATTAGCGGCACAACAGAGGTGAGCGGGTGGAGCCAGCCTGCCCCTGGGAGAGGGCACACAGCTCTTCTCCTCAGTGAGAACTCTGAGTGTCAGGGGTGGAGGGGGCAGAAGGGACACGCCTGGGGAGGGGAGCTACCAGCTGCTGGCAGGGTCACACAGCATGGGGCGCCCAGGACGCGGGGATGTCTTCGCGGGAGAACACAGAGTAAAGGAACCCACTGAGAAGACACCGGCCGCCGCCTGGAAGCACACGCGTCCGAGCCGGGCAACGTGCGAGCGCCTTCCGGGACACGCAGGCCCCAGGTGCTTTCGGCCTCGAGGTCGATCCCGTCTGCCTGCGCAGAGGGGTGCCTGGACGTCAAGCACTGGCCCAGCCTGAGGCGGGTTCTCCCAAGACTGAGACTCACGGGAGAACACTTCAGCATCATGAAGTGATGCTCTCCACCAACATGAAACCTGACTAAGTTCGTCCTCGATGCTAAAACCATCGGTGAAAGGCTGCTGGTCTCCAGACACACACCCCAGATGTCTTATTAATTGCAAATGTTCAAAGTTACTGAGAAGTGGAGGGATCTGATGGAAACACGGTAACTGGGTGATCAAATGTATTAATAGCTCACTGATGATGGTCAATCTGGACGTACCCGAATAAGCAGCTCCCTGAGCCTGCCCTCCCAGCCCAAACTAGGACCAGCCAAATGGGCTCTGTCCCCTCCTGTGCCCGAGCTGCATTTAATCCCAAGCTTTTATTTAAGAGAAATGACCTCCAGCTAATGCTTTTTCCTTTCAGCGAGTGGCTGGGTGCAGCTCCTCCCCGCTGGTAGCCCCAGACGGGCAGTCCCACCCCACAGGCCTTCCGGCCGCCGCAAAGCTCCTGCACAGAGCCTCCAGGTGACAGATGGGCTGCGCGCCCACCTGACCCCCGCCATCCACAAAAAGTCAAGGGTCACCCCTGGAGTTCAGGGGAGGAGACTGATGTTCTGTCCTTGTGAAAAAAAGAGGCACCTGCACCGTAAACATTCCTGTTTGGGAAAGAAGCATTTAACTCGGAGCTCTTGTTCTGTGACATCTAAGACCCGTGCACGGTAAACGGTAGTGACTGTAGCCCTAAGCCCATGAACACAAAATGGAATTCCCCTCAAGGCCAAGCACGCTGGACTCCCTGACACCCGGGCCGGGGTCGAGTTCTGCACACTCCAAGCCGATCTCGGCCCACATCTCCACTCGGCGGCCTCTCCCACGGGTCCTCCAGGGGCCTCTGGGAAGCCACCTGCGGCTTCCTTGGAGCGGGTGAGGGGCCATCCCAAGGGCCTCTGTGCTTACAGGCACATCCCTGTCATTGTCTTCCTTGTCTTATGCCCCCCAAGACCACACATCCCACAGTACGCTCTACATCTTCCTCATCTCAGCATCCCCAGGGGCCTGGCAGAGAGCCTGCCGCACGGCTCACGAATGGGTGACCGATGGTCAAATCAGAGAGTGATTCTAATGCAAAGCCGAGTCCCACTGCCCCGGCTGCCCCAGCTGTGCTATTAAACGGTGCAAGGACACATGGCATATATAGAACGTTATTATTTAAATCAACAACCTGACGGCAGGTCCCCACACAGTTCTAGAAGGTTCTCAGAGGACGCAATCTCGCAGCCGCCAGGAGCCTCACATCCTCACACCTGCAGGAAGCTCTCCCTCTCCCCCGGAGCCCGACTAGAACCTCCATCTCCGCGCAGAACTAACAAACGAAGTATCTGAGAAAATCAGACTCTTCTGCAGGACAGTCTATTCAGGGAGATGTGTTCCTGAAACAGCTGTAAAGCCTACGATGTTTTTTCCATTTATTTACAACATTAAATTGAAAATTGGTTCCCATGAGGGATATTTTTTTTTCCCTCCAAACCGAATAAAAAGCACACGGGAATGTAGGAAATCTATTAAAACCACATATTAAAAGAAAAAAACGACACTGTTCAGATAACATCGCACCATTGCCCAAAGGCAAGAAGTAAAAATACACCAGGAAGCCGATGCATTTCCCATAAATACTGCACCAATCTCTAAAGGACCCTGATCTCTGATTTCCAAAGGGCAATTTCCATCCCAGTAGTCCCTTGGGAGTTTCTATTTTACTTTGGGAATTATTTTCAAACTGGGGGAGTCTGCACAGAGCAAATGGAAATGGAGCTAATCTAACATCAACGCAAGTGCCTACGGTTCAAGAGCACGGCCCAAGAGGCCACCTGCACGTGCACCATAAGCTGGCTCGTCATGGGTTGCCGTTGATGCCTGTGTTCTCACTGTGTGTGTGTTGTGTGTGTGAGCTCAGTCATGTCTGACCCTTTGTGACCCCATGGACTGCAGCACACCAGGCTTCCCTGTCCTTCACCATCTCCCGAAGCTTGTTCAAACTCATGTCCATTGAGACGACGGTGCCCTCCAACCATCTCATCCTCTGTCATCCCCTTCCCCTCCTGCCTTCAATCTTTCCCAGCATCAAGGTCTTTTCCAATAATTCAGTTCTTCGCATCAGGTGGCCGAAGAACTGGAGCTTCAGCTTCAGCATCAGTCCTTCTAAGGAATATTCAGGGTTGACTTCCTTTAGGATGGACTGGTTGGATCTCCTTACAGTCCAAGGGACTCTCAAGGGTCTTCTCCAACACCACAGTTCAAAAGTTTCAATTCTTCAGCGCTCAGTCTTCTTGATGGTCCAGCTCTCACATCCGTGCGCGACACCTGGAAAAGCGAAGGCGGGCTAACCCCCTCACCTCCCCTCTCCGGCTCCTGCGCTCTTCCTGCTGGCCTCTCAAACACCCCTGTCCTTTGGCCTCCTCCAGGGGTCTCTCCCGCCCCCTCCCCTTAGTCTCTCCAGCACCCCTGAAACGGAGCACTTAGTTACATGTGGACGTGGCTCGTCCGTGAATTGCTCCACGCGGTGCCGGTTTCTCTCCTGGACGTTAGTCCTACGTTTAGACTTTGCGTCACCTCGGAGAACCTGCAGAGTGCTGACGTGGGTTGAGCAAATATTTACGGGTTTGCTGTTTATCCCAAAGAGACTCTTTAGTTGGTGAGAGACGTGGGAGGGCCTCCGCCTTTGGGTTCCAGAGTCAGACCTGCGCTCAAGCTCGGGTGCTGCCACTTCCCGCCTCGGCCCCGCGGCGCCCTGCCCCTCTGCGCTCAGAGACCGGCGCTCGGGGCTGTGTGCTGCGGGCGTCCGTGCAACGCGGGCTACAAGGCTCAGCACGGAGAAAGCTCCAGTCCTGTGGACAGCGGGGCCCAGGCAGGACGCAGGACGGCGGCTGTGCTACCGAAACCGCCCGTCACGACCCCGGGGCTGGGTCTGCGGCCGGTGGCGAGAGGGGCGGGGGTGGCCCTGAAGCTGCCTGTCCAGCCTGTCCTGGACGGGAAGTCGGCGTGCAGCTGCTTACAGCGCTGTGCCGACGGGAGGCCGCGGTCAGGGCGCATCCAGCCCCGCCCTCCCGTGTGTCCTTCCACGCGCCCTCCCGCGTGTCCTTCCACGCGCCCTCCCGCGTGTCCTTCCATGCGCCCCCCCGGGTGTCCTTCCATGCGCCCCCCCGGGTGTCCTTCCGCCGCACCCTGGCCCCGGCCCCACCCCGCGCACCGGCCGAGCTCCGCGTGACACAGCATGCAGCAGCTGCGCGCTGGCTGCCTGTCTCACAGGGCGATGAATATGCTCGAGGGCCACTCCCTCCCTTCACCCCAGCTCTCCTTCCCCCGCTGCGCCCACAGGTCTCGCCTGGCTGTGTCTCTCTCCCACCTTACCGGAAGCTTCATCAGTACCGTCTCCCCAGATTTCATATGCAGGTGTGCTGCTACGCGATGTCTGGCTTCACTCCTTGGCTCACCTGTGGCTCACGAGTTTATCAGGCCCTGAACGAGGGCTGCGCGGGTGCTGGAGCCGCGGTCTGGAGCCGCGCGGGAAGCTCGCGGGGGACTCTGTGTGTCGGCTCTTGGCCCTGTTTTTCTGGTACCGCAAGTGCCGCCGCCGCCGCCGCCGCTGAGTCGCTTCAGTCGTGTCCGACTCTGTGCGACCCCATAGACGGCAGCCCACCAGACTCCCCGTCCCTGGGCTTCTCCAGGCGAGAATACTGGAGCGGGTTGCCATTTCCTTCTCCAATGCATGAAAGTGAAAAGTGAAAGTGAAGTCGCTCAGTCGTGTCTGACTCTTAGCGACCCTGTGGACTGCAGCCCCCCAGGCTCCTCGGTCCTGGGATTCTCCTGGCGAGAGCACTGGAGCGGGCGCCATCGCTGTCTCTGAGAGCTGCTAGTCACTATTTATTATTTATGCTTCCGTTCTCCTTGAAGCCAGGCTAATTCTGATTCTGAACATCTAAAATTACTCTACAAATTTTAAAGAAATGATTACTAATTAGTTATTTCCCTTAGTTTGGCATTCTATATTTAGGACTGAATTTTCCTGCACACAAATAACTACTGTTTTTAAATCAGATTTGCTGTGGATGGAATGTTTGTGCCCTCAGCTTTGTACGCTGAGGCCCTAACCCCCTGGAGATGGTGCAGGGACGGGGCCTTGGGGTGAAGAAGTCGTGAGGAGTCCTCAGGGTGGGAACCGTGCCCCGAAGCCTCCACAGCACGGCACCCTCCCCTGCAGCCCCCAGCCCCCTCTCAATCTCCTCTCTCTCCCCTGTTCCCTAAGACACAGCCAGGAGGCAGCCGCTCCACGCCAGGAAGACGGTTCTGTCCAGAAACGGTCAACAGACACCTTGATCTTGTATTTCCTGTTGTCCAGAACCACGAGAAATTCAGTCCATGGTATTATTACAGCAGCCTTAGCTAAGATGAGATTCCAATCCTTCCCGGTACCATCATTAAAATATCTCTACCTCTATCCATTAAACAGGCTTCCATTAAACTGACGATCTGTGTGACTTCAGGCAAGTTAATGTCTCCGTGCCTCGGTTTCATCCTCTGTAAGGATAATAAATTTCTGCACAGATTTAAACAAGTCACTCGGGTGAAGTGCTTCAAAGGTGCCCCTCTGGGGGGACGTGCTTGGCCACTGAGCTGCTGCTGCTGTCAGTGCTGAGGAGCCGCTGAGCTCGAGGTCCCAGAGCAGAGCAACTCTCTGCACAAACAAGCAGGCCGATTCTCCAGCGGCGCCCGGACTGTAGCCGGAGACGCCACTGGCTGGCTTCCATGTGTGGAAAGTCTCTGACTCAGTGCAGGTGTCTCCCCCGAGACGATTCCACAGTCAAGTTCAACTCTTGGCGACAACAGCATGATCAGCCCCTGAGCCCCAGGAGGCTCGCCTTGTCGTCCCTGTGAGCTGGGTCTTTCTCCTGCACCAGGCACTTGAGCCGCCCCAGCGGGGGCCCAGAGCCACTCCTGAGGCTCGGCGGAGCCAGGCCCCCCAGGCCGCAGTCTGAATTTTCCTGCACACAAATAACTACTGTTTTTAAATCAGATTTGCTGTGGATGGAATGTTTGTGCCCTCAGCTTTGTACGCTGAGCCCCTAACCCCCTGGAGATGGTGCAGGGACGGGGCCTTGGGGTGAAGAAGTCGTGAGGAGTCCTCAGGGTGGGAACCGTGCCCCGAAGCCTCCACAGCACGGCACCCTCCCCTGCAGCCCCCAGCCCCCTCTCAATCTCCTCTCTCTCCCCTGTTCCCTAAGACACAGCCAGGAGGCAGCCGCTCCACGCCAGGAAGACGGTTCTGTCCAGAAACGGTCAACAGACACCTTGATCTTGTATTTCCTGTTGTCCAGAACCACGAGAAATTCAGTCCATGGTATTATTACAGCAGCCTTAGCTAAGATGAGATTCCAATCCTTCCCGGTACCATCATTAAAATATCTCTACCTCTATCCATTAAACAGGCTTCCATTAAACTGACGATCTGTGTGACTTCAGGCAAGTTAATGTCTCCGTGCCTCGGTTTCATCCTCTGTAAGGATAATAAATTTCTGCACAGATTTAAACAAGTCACTCGGGTGAATGCTTCAAAGGTGCCCCTCTGGGGGGACGTGCTTGGCCACTGAGCTGCTGCTGCTGTCAGTGCTGAGGAGCCGCTGAGCTCGAGGTCCCAGAGCAGAGCAACTCTCTGCACAAACAAGCAGGCCGATTCTCCAGCGGCGCCCGGACTGTAGCCGGAGACGCCACTGGCTGGCTTCCATGTGTGGAAAGTCTCTGACTCAGTGCAGGTGTCTCCCCCGAGACGATTCCACAGTCAAGTTCAACTCTTGGCGACAACAGCATGATCAGCCCCTGAGCCCCAGGAGGCTCGCCTTGTCGTCCCTGTGAGCTGGGTCTTTCTCCTGCACCAGGCACTTGAGCCGCCCCAGCGGGGGCCCAGAGCCACTCCTGAGGCTCGGCGGAGCCAGGCCCCCCAGGCCGCAGCCTGGGCAAGATGCGGCCAGTCTAGCGCGCACAGCCTGGGGTCTGCGTTCAGAAGCACCAGGACTGGGAGCAACGCATGGCCAGGTGGTCCTGCCTGAGGTGGGGCCGCGACCCTGCCGGCTGAGGTCTGCCTGCTCACCTGCGGGGCGGGGCCACCACCGGGCTTTCAGGGCAAAGGACAGGCACTCTGCCTAACGCTGCTCCATCCCTTGCCACTCGGTGAGTCTGTTTTACGGTGATTTTCTCTGAAGCTCTATGCTCCCTGCCCTACTACGTGACCTTAACAATGGAGGAGCCTTAGTAGAAAAGAGAGAGAGGTCAGTGAGGGGCTGTGACGGCGTGGACAGGCTCGGGCACCAACCCCCGGGTCCGCCTGCTCTGGGCCCAGGGGCCTGGCCATCAGTCAGGGTGGATCCCCCCACACCCCGCAGCATCAGTCCAACCAGAGGGAACACAGGTGAGAATCGCAGCCCCATGTGCAAGGATGCAGGTCGGGAGGTTTTGAGAAAATAAAGCAACTTCTCTGAGACACAGAGTCACAGGGAGCCTGTGTCTGCTGTGGGGACTTTACACACGACCCCGTGCTGGTCATCAGCTGCATGTGGTTCATTTCATGAGGTCCCCAGTGGCAAGGCAAGGGACCCTCCCCTTGCAACACCTTGAGACCCTCTGATTTTCCTTGAATTCTTATCTGACAGGACAGCACGGGATAGAAAACTTGATTAGTTTTCAAAGAAAAAAACGTGAGCAAGTTCCTCGGGTCGGCCTCCCCCACCCCAGCTCTTTGCTTCAACAGACCCTCTGAGTCTTTCATTTTTCCACAAGTCTTCTGTTATTTACAGTAAGAGTCAGTCGGCTTTCCCGCTTCTGTGATGGCCTAGAATTCCTAAATACAAGGGGGAGCACAGTCCCGTGAGAGTCCCTGAGTCCCACCAGCCTCTTCTCACGGAAGTGGATGTTCTCGGCCAGGAGGAGGGCGCGCCCGTCGGGTGGGACACGGTGGGCCCAGAACAAGGAGCGGACGTGTCTGCCGTCTGGGGCCCCACCCCACCCAGCTCAGCGGGCACCGCGGCAGACGCGCCCGCTCGCCCTGAGGCCCTGCGGCCGAGCATGGATTTTGTGGGAGCCCGGAGGAGAAGCTGCGCTGCGACAGCGCCCATGCAGACCTGGCCCGAGGGGGCGCCCGGCCGGGGACACGGACGCGGAGCCACTGCGGCCCGGCCCTCGTGGGTAAGCGCTGCGGGGGGTGACGGCTGGAAGCACAGGGCCCGGGATCCCCACTCACGCCATGACTCTGCAGGGCCCTGTCTCCTGGGGCCTCGGTTTCCTCTTCTGGAAACGACACTAGTGATTGGGCAGTTGTGAAATGTAGTAAATTAATCCGCATGCGTTTCTCAGCACCCCACGCACAGCAGGGGAGTGTAAACGCCCCGAAGCGCAGCTGTTATCATCACGGCCGCCTCATCAGGTCGTCACAGCCCGACGCCCTGGAACCCCTGGGCCACCCGCACCTGCCCCCACCTAAGGTCATCACAGCCTGATGCCCTGGAACCCCTGGGCCACCCGCACCCGCCCCCACCCAAGGTCATCACAGCCCGACGCCCTGGAACCCCTGGGCCACCCGCACCTGCCCTCACCCAGGCGCACTTTCACCAGGACACCCTGGCGCCACGGCTTCTGGTGGCCCATCCATGGGGGGCAGCCATGCCCGCAGAGCCCTTCTCCACACGGCGCTTGCGGCTCGTTGGACATTGAGTGTCTGTGAACCCGGGAGGCGGGTACACGTGAGCCAGCGGCTCTGCGTCCAGCCCGGCCTCGGGGCTGGCCTCCCCTGGTCTGAAGGCCGGCGGGCAGCCCAGCCGCGCGGCGAGGGAGGCGCCTCACCTGTGACGTGCAGCTTCTCATCCGTGACCTCGGCCTTCAGGTAAATGCGGCCCCTCTTCTCCGTGTGGTCCATCCCGCAGAGGCTGGGCACGTTGATCACGCACTGCTTGTGCACGTTCATATCACAGGCTGCGAGGCAAGCGGGCAAAGCGTGAGGCTGCGCGTGGCCCGGAGCAGCCCCCGCCTCTGTGTTTTGGTCGCGTGAACAGAAGCGGAACCGAGCCACCCTCTAACTCGACACTCTGCTGTCGAGCGTCGGTGACACAGAGAACGGCTAGCGGCTGCCCCTCACAGCACAGGCGCCCGTGAGCGGCGCGTCCCCGAAACACTCCATCCGTGTCTGTCCACCCGCAACTGAAGCAGACCACCCCCGCCTGGTCTCCCGAACGTGCCTACAATGTTAGCAGCAAACAAAATCCAGGCAGGTGAATGCGCACAAATAGGGACCAATGAATACTTTATGTACACAGAGGCAGGCTAATCACACATTTCAAACGGGATTCTTTCTGCCAAAGAATCTCTCATGCCTTCCTGAGAATCTGTGGGGCTGAGGATACGATATTCAAGAAATGTCCTTTTCCTCCGCGAACTCGTCATCTCCAAGGAGGCCTATGTGCCTTGCTTTTGTCTGCTGTTTTTAAAAGAGCCTGTGATTGACATTTTAAACCTATCTTCAAATTTTTAAATATTATTCTGTGTAAAACAAGTACACGCCTGGCTCAATAAGGCATTCCTCACCAGCTGACATCCCGTGGGCGGGACGGGGGGACTAAAGGAGGTCGTCTGACTGCGGAGAACTATGGACGTCTGGAGAGAGTCGTGTGCACGGAGCACAAACACAAGCCTCTGCGTGCGTGCTCCTCTGGCCCAAACCCCGGCTCCCGGAGGAGCGGGTGGCCCCTGGAACCCGCAAGAATCCCCGGGGGCACCACAAGGCTCTTCTGACACTTCAGATGGAGCCTTCTTGCCTCTCTCGTTTTGAGTGCTTAGCTCAAAACGGTCCACAGGACTCTCCAGGCAAGAATACTAGAGTGGGCTGCCACTTCCTCCTCCAGGGGATCTTCCCGACCCAGGAATCGAACCCTCAGCTCTTGCATCTTCTGCACTGCAGGCGGATTCTCCACCACCTGAGCCACCAGGGAAGCCCATTTAACTTTAACACAATGAACTAAATGGCAAGAAGCACCGTGAAGCACAGGTCTCAGTCACACAGGCTCTCGAGGAGCTGTGCTGTGAGCTGCACTGACCACCTCACTTGGGGAGAACTTGAAGGAGTAAAGGCCAGCGCCTCTGGGACGGCCGTGGGCCCAGGAGGGCGGTGGAGAGAGGACCCGGGCTGCGTCCCGTGTCAGCCGCATCACTCAGCTGGTGCGTCCCGGGAAGCACATGCTCCTGCTGCTGCTCTGCCTGCTGGGAGGTGAGCCTGCAGGGGGCAGCCAACTCCCCACCAAGCGGGGATGCCCACAGCACCATCACGCTACAGGGTGTGGGAGCATGGGGAGAGGGGCTCTCCTCATGCACGTCAAGGGAGGGATCTGGCCCCGGACCACCAGCTCACGCGCCTCCTGCTCCAGCACGGAGCACAGACAGCAGCCCAGAGCCCCTCCCAGCAGCGCAGAGCCCCTCCCAGCAGCCCAGAGCCCCAAACAGCAGCCCAGAGCCCCAAACAGCAGCCCAGAGCCCCTCCCAGCAGCGCAGAGCCCCAGACAGCAGCAGCGCAGAGACCCTCCCAGCAGCGCAGAGCCCCTCCCAGCAGCCCAGAGCCCCTCCCAGCAGCCCAGAGCCCCTCCCAGCAGCCCAGAGCCCCTCCCAGCAGCCCAGAGCCCCTCCCAGCAGCCCAGAGACACAGACATCACCCTAGAGACACAGACAGCAGCCCAGACACACAGACATCACCCCAGAGACACAGACAGCAGCCTAGAGACCCTCACAGCAGCCCAGAGCCCCTCACAGCAGCGCAGAGACACAGACAGCAGCCCAGAGCCCCTCCCAGCAGCCCAGAGCCCCTAACAGCAGCACAGAGCCCCTCCCAGCAGCCCAGAGACACAGACAGCAGCCCAGAGACACAGACAGCAGCCCAGAGACACAGACAGCAGCCCAGAGCCCCTTGGACTCCAAGGTAAAGAGTTAAAGACACAAAGCAGCACACTGCTTCAGGTGGGAACACAGTCCAGAATCTGAAGCAGAATCCTAACATATAAACCAGGGGCATGTTGTTTATTAGCACGAGTGCATGCTAAGTCACTTTAGTCGTGTCCGACTGTGACCCCGAGGATGCAGCCCGCCAGGCTCCTCCGTCCATGGGATCCTCCAGGCAAGAATGCTGGAGTGGACTGTTAGTTCCTCCTCCAGGCGGTCTTCCCGACCCAGGGACTGAACCCGCATTTTACTTACATCTCCTGCATTTTATTAGAATACATTTGGCTAATAAATTCAAATCTATACCATTTATTTACTATTAGGACATTCCTGGGTAACCATTAACATCCTCTGATCCTAACACAACTATGAACCGAGCTGCTGGGGATGCTGGGTGGAGACTCAGCCCAGCCTCGAGGATGCATTCATTCCTGGCCTGTGTTAAAGTTGGCAGCACCCCCAATGCTGGTCCACGCAGAAGAGCAGAAGGGTACCCCTTAAACTGGCACCCCTGTTTAAGGGCACAGGTCACGGTCCTGGCCCACATGGACGAGGATGCAGCGGGAGACACGTGGCTTGTTCTGCCCCCGGAGTCAGTGGGCATCAGTCTCAAGGGCACCTTCAACTTGCTACGTCGAGGGCCTAACACAGCCGAGTATTCACTTTTGCTCCAAGTTTTACAACAGTCACAAGTGTATTTACAAATGCACTTAGAATCCACACTAACCCGGAAACTGGTCTCTGTGGAATCCGGCAATCTCTGGACGCACAGGAAACCACCTGACCACCGAGGTTTCTCGAGGCTATTAGGGTCCAGGGCTCGGGAAGGTGAGGCCTGCGTTCTGACAAGCCACCCGCCTCCTCCATAAAGTTCACAGAGTTTGCCTTCTCTGTACAGTTGCCCTGAGCGACGTGGGTTTCAACCGCACGGGGTCCCCTTAGACACGGATCCCGTGCCCAGAATTACACGGTTGGCCCCTGTAGCCGCGGGGGGTTACCACGGATCCTGAGGGAGGATGGCGCAGGCGCGCGTCTGCTCCGTACAGCAGCAGCATTATCAAGCGACAGCCTGCTGACTGCGCCCAAACTCTTCCTCGTCTACTGGAAAAACAGGCGTCACTACCTTCTCTAATTACCTTCTCCTGCCCTAAACATAGAATTTTATTGAAACAAATAAATAGCCTGGGGGAATCTCATTACATGAGATTAATTGAAGCAAAGAGTTTCCATGAAAAAAAAATAGATGTCTTTCTCGCCTCCTGCAGTTGGCACAAACACACACAGAACTGAAGGGAGAAGGGGAGAGGGCGGGTGTCTTCCGGGATTTCACTTCTCACTGGCCTGCTACAACCTCATCTGCCCATAATTACGCAAGATGAGAGAACTTAAAGCAAGATCCTGTTCCTATTTTCACTGTGGTTTTGGCTCCAAGGAGAGCCCACTGGATTTCCCACAGTCCACCCACTAATTGGAGGCACGGGCGGATAATGAGTGTGGACGCTCAGCTCATCGTGACGCTGAGCCAAATGTGGAATCGGGGGTGGGTGTCTTCTTTCAGCACGTGGCATTTGCTTGGGGGTCTGACCAGCCTGCATTTAACAGTGATTGGAGATTCCTACCATGAAAAACTGGGGGCAGCACCAACTGTATGAAGTCAGGTGCTTTTGGGGGCTCATAATTAGGCAGGGAAGCCATATAAGACACTAGGACCTCGCCAGTGGAGGGATTCTGTACTTTTGTAACTGAGTCCATATCTGAATGAAACCTACCAACTTCCTGAGCACCACCGTACCTGCTGGCCCCCGGCGAGCGCTGCAAGGACAGAAAGCATACTCACTGTCACATTTCATCCCCTGGTGGATGAGGCCGTAGAGCAGGGACCCGCAGTGATCGCAGAAGGTGGGGCTGCCGTACGTGTGGGTCTTGAACTTGTGCTTGCTCCTCGGGTCCTGCAGGGAGAAGCGGTGCGCAGACCGTCAGTCACGAGAGGACCACGTCTAGGACCAGGCCAAGCTCAGGCCTGCCCTCCCATCCCCACGGCGACGGCCCAGGCTGCCTGCCTGGGCCCCGTCCTCTGATGTCCTGTGACGGTGGGGCTCCTGTTCTGGGCCGGGCACCAGACACCCGCACCTCCTCTCTTTCCAGGTGTGACCTGCACATGTCGGGCCTTCCACCAGAACCGCCGCATCTGGAGCCAGAGCCACCCAGCGCATCAGGGTGCCCCAGGCGAGCAGAGCGTTTCAGACCACAGGGTGGTGTGGGTCCCCGGGGCCCAGCGTCAGGGCGCACGCGTGCGCGTCCCCGGGGCCCTGCGTCAGGGTGTGCGCGTGCTCGTGCGGGTCCCCGGGGCCCAGCGTCAGGGCGTGCACGTGCTCGTGCGTGTCCCCGGGGCCCAGGGTCAGGGCGTGCAAATGCTCGTGCGTGTCCCCAGGGCCCAGCGTCAGGGCGTGCACGTGCTCGTGCGTGTCCCCAGGGCCCAGCGTCAGGGCATGCTCGTGCTCGTGCGGGTCCCCGGGGCCCTGCGTCAGGGTGTGCGCGTGCTCGTGCGGGTCCCCGGGGCCCAGCGTCAGGGTGTGCGCGTGCTCGTCCGGGTCCCCAGGGCCCAGCGTCAGGGTGTGCGCGTGCTCGTGCGTGTCCCCGGGGCCCAGCGTCAGGGTGTGCGTGTAGTCGTGCGGGTCCCCGAGGCCCAGTGTGGGCGGAAGCAGAGCGGGCCCAGCGTCAGGGTGTGCTCGTGAGGCTGAACCCGGTGACTCTGCACCCAGTCGACAGAGTTTGGGCCGCTTCCTTTTGGACAAGTTTTCCAGAAACACAGGTAAGACCGACACACACCCAAAGCAGCACAGATTCCCAAGCACCATGTGCGTCCCAGACGGTAAAGAATCTGCCTGTAGCGCAGGAGGCCCGGGTTCGATCCCTTGGTCAGGAAGATCCCCTGGAGAAGGGAATGGCAACTCACTCCAGTACTCTTGCCTGGAGAATCCCATGGACAGAGGAGCCTGGTGGGCTATAGTCCATAATGTCACAAAGAGTCGGACATGACTGACGGACCCTCTCTCTCTCTCTCTCTCTCTCCCTCTCTCTCTCTCTTTCTCTCTCTCTCTCTCTCTCTCTCACACACACACACACACACACACACACACACAGATGCTAGTGATCTTCAAAGTCTTGAGATTCGACCAACGGCCAAGACTTTAACACTAGTTCCCATCTGAGAGCTTTCAGAAATTCACTAATGTTAGGCTCTGGCTCCTAACATTAAAAAAAAATTTTTTTTTAATATTTGCAACACATTTTTTTTTGAAGCAAGACCACCACTGATTTTACGAATACAGTTCTACTGGAACACAGCTGCACTCATTCCTTGACGTCTCCTCTGTAGCTACAATGGCCGAGTTGAGTGAGGGAACCCTAATGACCCGAAAGGCTAAAGCACTAATTGGCCCTTTCAGGACAAGGCCCCCCACCTCTGCTTTAGGCAGTCTTGTCTGGAGTACGGTCTCTTATGTGGTGTCATCATGACCCGAAACTTCTTAGAAACTAACTCATGGAGCCCCTCCCCAGACCAGCTGAATTAACTCCAGGGACGGGCTTCACCACGCCCTGCGGGTGAGCCTGAGGCCGGCAGGGACGTGAAGGCGGGGAGCCTCTGCTGTAGAAGGCTTCCCCACAAATACCGAGCCGGCTCACGTGTGTGTCTGTGCCTGAGGCCGGGCGCTAGTTTATTCGGAAATGTCTCTCGGGGTCAGAGAAACCAACACCTTCCTTGGGCGGTTACTTTCCTGGCCGGGGGCAGCTGTGAACGTGGTCTGAAGCGGGGGTTCACCTCTTACCAGTCCTCCCAACATCCCAGGATGCTGGACGGAATATCACGGGCACAGGCTGGTGTCAGCGCTAACCCAAAGTTCCTAGGACAGACAGTGCAGGCTGTGTCCCACCACGTGGAGGGCAGCGTGGAGGCCAGGGGGAAGGACAGCCCGTCGTCCCTGCAGAAGGACGGCGTCAACCATCGGCGAGAGATAAATCCAGTCTGGCAGCTCCCACGCGGCCCCGAGCCCGGGCGCACGGCAGCCCCAGGCAGCTGTCCTGCCAGCCGGCCGTCACATCGATCTCTGTCGCTGTGGCACACGGGGACTCGCTTCACTTTTCAGGAAGACCCAGGCTTCCTCCTCCAGGCTCTCACCTGGGAAGGTGCAGGAGAGGGGCTGCCTTTCTGGACACGGCGGGAGGAGACCAGGAGTCCTCACACCCTAAAATCCACAGGCAGCCAAGGACGGGGCCCACAGTGATGGGACAGTGACCGCAACCCCACTTCCGCCTGGCGACCACCTCTGAGAGTGGGAGCTGCCTCACAACCGACGCCTCTCCTCTAAGAGCCTCTACAGAGTTCGGAATCCAGCCTTGACACGAGCTCAGCAGCCTTGGAAAAGCCATGGCATTTATTTACGAGGCAGAAATAAGCCAATGTCCTAGACGGGGAGTGGGACTTAGGGAACAAACGAGAAAGGGCTTTGCACCCTGAGAAATGTCAGGACGAATACAAGGGAGGACGGCTTCCAACCGTCACATGCTCATCAGCCAAAAAGGAGATTTCCTAAAGCACAGGGCGGAATTTGCCACTGGACCAGAACCAAGGCCGGCAGTTAAGTATTAACATTGTCTCTAGGCTTCCTGGAAATCAAAGCAAGAGGAGAAAAGAGACGAACAGAATAGGTTCTCCTGGGATGGCAAGGCCACCTGTATGCGGAAATCTGTCTCAGCATCCTCTAAAGCCATTTCTCATCTCACATGCCGTGACCCGCCAACACACGCGTGTGAGAGGGACCTGCAGAGCACCCTTTCCGCCCTGCTCACTGGGGATGCCCCACAGTTACCCACACAGAAGTGATGGGAAGTCTGGCCACACTCGATGCCACAGACACGCGGCTGGTCTACACACCAAAGCTCCACTACGCCCAGGCTGGCAACATTTTTTTCATTTGGTGCAATACGAGCAAATCTTACTTTTTATTTCTCCAGGCACTGGCAACCTCTCATTAAGTGGAGTGTGAAACCCGCTGTCATATGTCACAAGCCTGACATTATCTTATAATGAACGTGGGAAACGCTCTGCTCAGATGCTTTTTGCTACACCTTTGGGGGAGAAGAAACGTTTTTGACTGAACCAATTTTCATAGGCACTGACGAAGTCTAGCCAGAAGTCTAAATCTAGACCTCTTAGGAAAAAATAACACAGGAGAATTTTAGGTTCTATTGGAAGCATCTACTAGCCTGCTTTTCCTATCTTAGTTTTATAATGTAGCAACATCATTGGACAATTTCTCAGCATTTCTACCAGACTTTTCAAAGTCATCACCATCACATTGTAATATATCCAAAGTAAACCTGTGGGTCTCCAGTGCACAGTGTTTTGAGGCTGATGAGCCGTGCATTTCCGGGACATCTTCTTGATCATCTGTAAGCATCCGGAAGGCACACTCCAGATGAGTTTCAAATCGCAGGCTTCCAGGATGGAGACTCATCTAGGAACGTGCAACGTGGAGCCTCTAGAGGAGTCAGAGGCCCTCCTTCCCCAGGAGGGAGGCAATCAGTGATGCTTTCTGATGAAGATGTTTTTATTCGAACGGACATCCCTTCAGAAGCCCTTTTAATCTGGTGAGTGAAATGATGGCAGGCTTCTGGCAGGAGGTCGCCCTGGCGTCACTGCCCCACGGCTTTCTCACAGGACGGGGGCGGCCTCAGTGGGGCTGCAGTTCAGGGTGCAGGAGCTTCTGGAAAAGACTGTTGTTCAGTGAAGCCCCGAGAAGGGCCCTGCTCAGCCGCCCAGAGCAGCGAGGCTGCTTCAAGCTGCTCCCTCTAGGCACCAGGAAGGCCCCTGCTCTCACCACCTGACGCGTTCTCGTGAGTCACACTTGTGAGCCAGGCTCGGGTCTAAATGTCACCCACGCGAGCAACACCAAAACCTCTGCTCCAAGAGTGAGTCTGGCATTGTTTTTGCGATCTTAAACTTCTTGGGAAGCAGGTTTTTTGTTTTAAAAAAAACCAAAAACTCTATGACTTAAAAAACTTCCACTTAAAACTTTTTGTTAACCCGAGAGCACTATCAAAACCAGATCATCAGATGAAGGTGATTTTGCATAACCAGATTCTACCCATCACGCTGGACATCGTGTGTTGGGCACGCAAGCCTCTAACAGCCCTTCTCAGGCTCCAGGACCAGCCTGCTCACACACCACCTGCACACAGTAGGCACACAATAAACAGTCTGAGATGAAATGAATAAATTGATAATTAGGATGTGTGTGTGTGTGTGTGTGTGTGTGTGTGTGTCTCAGTTGTGTCTGATTCTTCGCAACCCCACGGAGTGTGGCCTGCCAGACTCCACTGTCCATGGAATTTTCCAGGCAAGAATGCTGCAGTGGGCTGCCATTTCCTTCTCCAAGCTAATCAGGATATTCCTTATCTTTCTGATGAATAATATTTAGACTTTGTGGTTTGGGGGCTTCCCTGGTGGCTCAGACGGTAAAGAATCTGCCTGCAACGCAGAAGACCCAGGTTTGATCCCTGGGTCAGGGAAGATCCCCTGGAGAAGGGCATGGCAACCCACTCCAGTATTCTTGCCTGGAGAATCCCATGGACAGAGGAGTCTTGGAGGCTACAATCCATGGACGTGGACTGTAGAGTCGGATGTGATTGAGCGACTAACACTTTCACTTTTGTGGTTTGAATACTGGCATATTTAAAGCATCTTATTTTAATGTCAGAATTTCAAACTAAATCATCAAAGATTCTTTTGGAATTTGCAAACTGTAATTAATAAATGTCACATTTTCCTGGGATGATGGCGATGTATAGAGGCTATTACAAAGTAAGGAGATGCTGGTTATATTATAGCTTTTAAGACTTCCGTTTTGTTGGCGGCTGGAGGACCCTGTGCCGCACAGCAATCCCGTGTGGACGCCTTTCCAGCAGGCTGCTGGACTGGAGACGCTGCAGACAAGTCCCTTCATCGCCAGACACAACAGTTCTCCCTCGAATGGGCTCGTGAACCGGCTGAACTATCGCCAAATAAATTCAGCTGGGGTCCGTGGCAATTTGGATGGCGTAGATGTGAGTTCACTTCTAGAACCCAAATCTGGTAGACAGTGTTTAAGGCTCCTCTCACTGTTACCACTGAAGCTGGTCTGTCTCCTCACTTCCCCAGAGGCAAGCTACTCGTGCATCTATTGAGAGGAGAGGGTCTGACTGTTCTCTCTCTGAGCTTACTTGTTGCCCGGTTTTCACGTGGACGGTGTTCTGTCTCACGCTTCCCTCGGCAGCATGCTCTTTTCCTCAGACGATACGTCTGGGAGACCTGTCCACGTCGTCACAGAGACCTAACTCATTTGACTTAAGCACCCCTAATGTAAGTAAATTATGGCTTATTTAGCCTTGCTGCTGGAGATTTATATAGTTTTTTTTAAGAGTCTGCCTCTTCACATTTAATGATGACAGAATCTAGCATAGCTGGGCAAAGAACCCGTAGGAACCTTTCTGCCAGCCAAGCTGAGTTTGACAGCGTGGTCCAGCTGTGGATGTAAGTATTATTCATCAGAACAGAATGGGATTCGAGCGTGTGTGCTCACTCACTCCGGTCTGCGACCCCGTGGACGATACCCTGCAGGCTCCTCTGTCTGTGGGATTCTCCAGGCAAGAATACCAGAGTGGGTGGCCACGCCCTCCTCCAGGGGATCCTCCCGACCCAGGGACTGAACCCGCACCTCTTACGTCTCCTGCATTGCAGGCGGGTTCTTTACCACTAGAGCCGCCTGGGAAGATAAGAAATTAACCAGCGCCAGAGACAGAAGACCCTTAGGACACATTCAGCAAGGCTGGTGGGCCCCTCATCTTCCTACGGGACACAGCTGGCGGTGGGGGCAAGAACAGCCCCCACATGTTCCTGGGCCTCTCTGATGCTCTACTCGGGAGCTCACGGGTGCTTCTCCAAGGATATAGCTTTCGTTTTCCTTTCCTAAAGTCAACCTGACTCCCCAAGGAAAGAAATCGACTATCGTATTTGTCTGTCTTACAGCCCACGTCTCCTGTGTCTCCGGTACTGGTTGGTGGATTCTTTACCACTCGCCACCTGGGAAGCCTCCCTCCAATGATGGTGCCCTTACAAAGCTGCAGGAGAGGATCAAAGCCCGGGAGTGGGTGCTGGTACAAAGCCGCTGCGTGGATTTCACCAGCATTTACACGGACTCACTCGTGTGTGTGTAGCTCTGTGATCCCATTCACACTCATGACATTGAAGGGCTCTAGCCCCACAAGGAAGCCCCTGAGCCATCTGCCCCCAGAGCCAGCCCTCCCCGCCCCTAACCGCTGGCAAGCACCCATCTACTCTCTCTGAGATGAGCTTTTACAGCATTTTTGAAAGCACCAAATAATTTTTGTTCTAATGAAGGATTTAGTTAGCTCCAGTGCCTCAGTCTGAGGGGGAGTCAGACTAGGAACCCAAGAAGCATCTGAATTATGTGAACCCTTGCCAGTTCTCAACGGCTGTCTCCTAAAAAAAAAAAATCCATGGCCAAGTTTAGAGGACTATCTGAGAACAAATCAGAGACACACAGAGACACATTCGATTCCAGAGTCTTGTTTCATTTAGCAAAGACAGAAGTGGGTTGACGTTCACACGAGGGGCCCTGGCCGACGCTCGAGATGAGGTGGGATGCTCATACACGCAGGCCGTGGTGGAGGTGGACGAGGGGTAGGAGGGACGCTGCACGGATGTTTGTCAGGGACTCGAAGAGGTCCAGCATTACTTGCAGGAAGGCTGGGTTTCGGACCTCCCTTTCAGACTGGAAGATTCCCAAGCAGCTGGTGTTTGTTCGACTGATTAAACACAGCAGAGGAGGCAGAAACTGCATTCCTGCCTTTCCTGTCTGCGGAGTCCAAAGGGGGCAGGCAGGGGGAAGGGTGTCCTTCCCTGCAGCTCGGCCTCCTCGCCCACGCTGCTTGGTGCTCCCAACAGGCACCTCCCGAGAGGCCGTCCTCTCCAGGCGATGCTCCACGTTCACTTCCTGATGTCTGGCAATCTCTCTGCTTACAACCTTATTTTTTTCTTAATGTGCAGCTTATCATAAAATATTATTAGTCACCATTATTAATTTTCAATTGTTTATTTACATGTTCACTTATGTAAATAAAATCATTAGTTAAAATAGAAACGAAAATTATATACTTGGGGTATGCTTCATTCAAAAAAGACAGTGTGTGGATTTGCATGTTTTCTTAAGAATCATATAAACAGATTGGTCTGTCTCTTTTTTTTGTTACTCTTTTTAATCCGTTCCTATCAAACGTTGTTCGATGTTGTTAACTACACAGCAGTGTCACATGACACAGCGTGACATTTCACCGTAAGGCTGTACCACTCTCTATTTACCCAACCCCCAATTCCCACACGTTTAGGTTACTTCCCGTTTCACTGCTGTTAACACGCTGCCACCGGTGCCTGTGAACACAGGCTGCAGGAAACCACAGGGACACCGTCCATGTTCAACCTCCGGATTCCCTCTTCCACTCCTGGAGTAGCCGGCAGGCACCCTGAACTCCACCAGAGGGGAACAGTGAGACATCAGGGAAGGAGGCCAGGGCAGAGACCTGATGGCTGTCCCCCTCGGGACATCGGCGGGGGGAGCCTGCCGACGCAGTTCCCACAAAGCCGCACTTCAGAGCCGGGGCGGCCCTCGCCTTCACCATCAGCTACTCCAGAGAAGTTAAAACAGGCTTGGATTTTATTCAGCCTCTACGACACGCGCAATTCGAACGTTCTGTTTGTTCCGGAAGGCGATTTTTCTGTTATTCTTGATCAAGCCCACAGCATTCAACAGCCAAACGGATGCCATTTCACAGAGAGTCTAATTGGAGCTCAGAAGACAGCATGCTCTGCTCACAGGGACATTTCCACAGGGAAGCACGGCCCTTACCCCGGGAGACCTTCTCATCATGGACAAGGAGACGGGCTCTGTCCATCAGCCCAGGGGACCCACCGCAGCGCCCTCTGAACAAGCCGCCAGCTTGTGCAGAGCACTTGACACGCAGTGACTTCTACTGAGGACCTGAATCTTTGTTTATTTTAATCCATTTAAACAGCCACAGGGGGCCAGGACTCAGAGAACACCTTCCTAGAGGCACTGAGTTCAAGCACTTGCTCCTTTCTCCTTGTTGCCCAGTCTCCCGGTCGTGTCTGACTCTTTGCGACCCCATGGACTGCAGCACGCCAGGCTCCCCTGTCCTCCACTGTCTCCCGGAGTCTGCCCATGCTCATGTCCATTGAGTCGGTGATGCCATCTAACCATCTCACCACCTTCTCCTTCTGCCTCCAGTCTTTCCCAGCATCAGGGCCTTTTCCAAGGAGTCAGCTCTTTGCATCAGGTGGTCAAGATATTGGAGCATCAGCTTCAGTCCTTCCAATGAACATCCTTTCTCCTGCTCCTCCTCCAAAGCATCATGAGGGCAGAATCACCAGAAAGGGCTTTCAGACCTTCCAAGGGCAGCCGGACAAGCTGGCCTGTGACTCAGGGGCTGGACATTGCCCTTGAGCTAGCCCTTGGACACTTGCCTCATGCCCCTGCCCGAGGCCAGGCTCTCTGCGTCATGTCAGGTCTCAGGGGCTTCCGTCCACGTCCACTCAGGATTCACGCTGCCGATGCATCACTGTGACTCTCATTAAGGAGGTTTTCACAGGACTTTTTCTTGACGTGGACCCTGAACTTAGTTTCAAATCTTTGCCAAGTTTTAATTCAGGGAACACAGCTGAGGATCAGCAGTTTAAAGACACAGCTGAACCGCAAAGTCATAACCCAGAAAACGCCAGCTCATGGGCCTCAAGTGCTCAGGCATTTCTTGAGGCGGCTCTGTTAGGTCTGGAGACTGCAGCCCTAAGATTTCGTTTACTGGACAGTTCAGTTCACCTAAAACTTCAGGGACGAAGAAGCCACCTTTCTTGAATAGCAAGATCGGCCCGAGTTTTCTCTATGGAACCTCCAGTTCCTGGACAGACGGTTACTTCCTGCCTGGAGGTGGAACAGCGACCTCACGGCCAGACGCGACGCAGTTCCCTCTGAAGGCGGAGGACACTGGAAACTCTCCTACAGGGGAGCGGGGTCTCAGGAAACCAGGCCACAGTCCAGAGGGGCCGTCCAGAGACTGGCCAAGCGGCTCTCCAGATTCTCCCCGTTTCACCAAGTTTTCTCGAGTCAGGGACAAGCGGGATGGGTGGTGCCTGGTCTCTCCTGCTGCCATCCCGGGACCGGGTGACTTGGCGCTCCCGGGCTCTGGGAGACACGAGGTCACGAGTCTATTCTCAACAACCTCTGTGACCACTGAAGGGAGCCTGTGACAGTCTGGCTGACTTGAAAATTTTTTAATCACTAAAAATCAAGGCTGTTTTCGTCAATATTTTGGGCTGTCTCTAAGGAACAGCTACCCACATCTGCATGTAGCCACCTCCCTCACGTTATAATCTCAGAATGGGCTTCAGTTCAGTTCAGTCGCTCAGTCGTATCCAACTCTTTGCGACTCCATGAATCGCAGCACACCAGGCCACCCTGTCCATCACCAACTCCCGGAGCTCACTCAGACTCACACCCATCGAGTCGGTGATGCCATCCAGCCATCTCATCCTCAGTCATCCCCTTCTCTTCCTGCCCCCAATCCCTCCCAGCATCAGAGTCTTTTCCAGTGAGTCAACTCTTTGTATGAGGTGGCCAAAGTACTGGAGTTTCCGCTTTAGCATCATTCTTTCCAAAGAAATCCCAGGGCTGATTTCCTTTAGGATGGACTGGTTGGATCTCCTTGCAGTCCAAGGGACTCAGGAGTCTTCTCCAACACCACAGTTCAAAAGCATCAATTCTTCGGCGCTCAGCTTTCTTCACAGTCCAACTCTCACATCCATACATGACCACAGGAAAAACCATAGCCTTGATTAGATGGATCTTTGTTGGTAAAGTAACGTCTCTGCTTTTCAATATGCTATCTAGGTTGGTTATAACTTTCCTTCCAAGGAGTAGCGTTTTTTAATTTCATGGCTGCAGTCACCATCTGCAGTGATTTTGGAGCCCCCAAAAATAAAGTCTGACACTGTTTCCACTGCTTCTCCAGCGAGTAAAGTAATGCTCAAAATTCTCCAAGCCAGGCTTCAGCAATATGTGAACCGTGAACTTCCAGATGTTCAAGCTGGTTTTAGAAAAGGCAGAGGAACCAGAGATCAAATTGCCAGCATCCAGTGGATCATCGAAAAAGCAAGAGAGTTCCAGAAAAACATCTATTTCTGCTTTATTGACTATGCCAAAGCCTTTGACTGTGTGGATCACAAGAAACTGTGGAAACTTCTGAGAGAGATTCACAATTGCACTCATCTCACATGCTAGTAAAGTAATGCTCAAAATTCTCCAAGCCAGGCTTCAGCAATATGTGAACCGTGAACTTCCAGATGTTCAAGCTGGTTTTAGAAAAGGCAGAGGAACCAGAGATCAAATTGCCAGCATCCAGTGGATCATCGAAAAAGCAAGAGAGTTCCAGAAAAACATCTATTTCTGCTTTATTGACTATGCCAAAGCCTTTGACTGTGTGGATCACAAGAAACTGTGGAAACTTCTGAGAGAGATGGGAATACCAGATCACCTGACCTGCCTCTGGAGAAACCTATATGCAGGTCAGGAAGCAACAGTTAGAACTGGACACGGAACAATAGCCTGGTTCCAAATGGGAAAAGGAATACATCAAGGCTGTATATTGTCACCCTGCTTATTTCACTTATATGCAGAGTACATCATGAGAAACACTGGACTGGAAGAAGCACAAGCTGGAATCAAGATTGCTGGGAGAAATCCCAATAACTTCAGATAAGCAGATAACACCACCCTTATGGCAGAAAGTGAAGAGGAACTAAAAAGCCTCTTGATGAAAGTGAAAGACGAGAGTGAAAAGTTGGCTTAAAGCTCAACATTCAGAAAACAAAGATCACGGCATCTGGTCCCATCACTTCATGAGAATGGGCTTAGGAAAGGGTTAAGAAAAATCCTCATCTCCTAGGCATCTGATGGGCGGCTTCACTCCCAAGTTCCTTCCTTCCCTTCTCAAGGTTTCACAGGGACTCTGAACACATCTTAGAACCTCTGCTTGGTGAGGTTTTTCCGGGAGAGGCCAAGCAGGGGGAGAGGAGGGCTTGGGCTCTGCCCACGCCCGAGGCTGGAGGACCTGGCTGGCCGGCCATGCCCAGAGATGAAGATAATGATACTCATTTGAGGGCTGTGTTATGCCCTGTGTTCCATATACAAACCAGCCTTAAGGGGTATTTTAAAAATTTCCCACAGGGAAAACAGGCCACGTGAAATGCCAGGCATTCAGCTGTCACCTCCTCCCAGGGAAGGGGATCCAGCAGGCCTGCCAGCGGCCGCCGGCTAGAAGCACTGATGCTCCTCCCACAGGCTGGCATCCTCAGGCCTGAGGCCCCGGGAGGGTGCTGCCCGCGGAGTCGAGGGCCAGTGGGCTGGGGAGCGGCGGTGACGGAGGAGCACCGTCTCTTTGCATCTTCCTGATGTGGCGTCCACGGCGGCGTCAGAGGCGCCCGGCTGCGGCCACCTTGGTGAGAAGCACAGCGTCAGCCATCCTGCAGAGTCACTCCCCCCACCTCCGTCCTCCGACTGACTCAGAATACATGTCCTGGAAAAGTGCCGAGACTGGAGGGCTTTTTAAACCCATAAAGCCTTCCTTTCTCAGCTCCCAAGGGAAGGGTGTGTGATATTGGGGGCTAATTGTGCTCAACGGGATCAGCTTCACTCATACGGCTTCCCTTCCTTGCCCATTTCTGAGGGAGAGGCTAGAAATAAGGTTCTAGAAATAAGACAGAATCAAGATGATGATCAGATGGACAGAAGGGGCGCAGGGGAGAGGCAGGGAGCGTTCCCACCTGCAGTATCGGGCTCCGGTCTCTCCAGCTGTGACCTGTCTCGAGCTCTTTGGTGGGGACTCTGTCACCAGCTCAGCCATGTCCTCGAGGAAAGTGGACACGCTGTGTCCAGACAGCGAGCTTCCCTGGTGGCTCGGCGGTAAAGAATCCACCTGCCAACGCAGGAGATGCAGGTTCGATCCTTGGATCGGGGAGATCCCCCGAGCCGGGAAAGGCTACCCCCTCCAGTATGCCTGCCTGCAGGCGTCCACGGACAGAGGAGCCTTGGCTGCAGGCCACAGGGCTGCAAGGCTGAGTGGCTAACGCCTCCGCTTCACCTTTTGGAAGCTGGAGGCAGACGGCCCGTGCTGGCAGCTCCAGGCCAATCCACGCATAAGTCACCCAAACGGAGGCCACAGGTTGAAGAGGAACTAAAAAGCCTCTTGATGAAAGTGAAAGACGAGAGTGAAAAGTTGGCTTAAAGCTCAACATTCAGAAAACAAAGATCACGGCATCTGGTCCCATCACTTCATGAGAATGGGCTTAGGAAAGGGTTAAGAAAAATCCTCATCTCCTAGGCATCTGATGGGCGGCTTCACTCCCAAGTTCCTTCCTTCCCTTCTCAAGGTTTCACAGGGACTCTGAACACATCTTAGAACCTCTGCTTGGTGAGGTTTTTCCGGGAGAGGCCAAGCAGGGGGAGAGGAGGGCTTGGGCTCTGCCCACGCCCGAGGCTGGAGGACCTGGCTGGCCGGCCATGCCCAGAGATGAAGATAATGATACTCATTTGAGGGCTGTGTTATGCCCTGTGTTCCATATACAAACCAGCCTTAAGGGGTATTTTAAAAATTTCCCACAGGGAAAACAGGCCACGTGAAATGCCAGGCATTCAGCTGTCACCTCCTCCCAGGGAAGGGGATCCAGCAGGCCTGCCAGCGGCCGCCGGCTAGAAGCACTGATGCTCCTCCCACAGGCTGGCATCCTCAGGCCTGAGGCCCCGGGAGGGTGCTGCCCGCGGAGTCGAGGGCCAGTGGGCTGGGGAGCGGCGGTGACGGAGGAGCACCGTCTCTTTGCATCTTCCTGATGTGGCGTCCACGGCGGCGTCAGAGGCGCCCGGCTGCGGCCACCTTGGTGAGAAGCACAGCGTCAGCCATCCTGCAGAGTCACTCCCCCCACCTCCGTCCTCCGACTGACTCAGAATACATGTCCTGGAAAAGTGCCGAGACTGGAGGGCTTTTTAAACCCATAAAGCCTTCCTTTCTCAGCTCCCAAGGGAAGGGTGTGTGATATTGGGGGCTAATTGTGCTCAACGGGATCAGCTTCACTCATACGGCTTCCCTTCCTTGCCCATTTCTGAGGGAGAGGCTAGAAATAAGGTTCTAGAAATAAGACAGAATCAAGATGATGATCAGATGGACAGAAGGGGCGCAGGGGAGAGGCAGGGAGCGTTCCCACCTGCAGTATCGGGCTCCGGTCTCTCCAGCTGTGACCTGTCTCGAGCTCTTTGGTGGGGACTCTGTCACCAGCTCAGCCCATGTCCTCGAGGAAAGTGGACACGCTGTGTCCAGACAGCGAGCTTCCCTGGTGGCTCGGCGGTAAAGAATCCACCTGCCAACGCAGGAGATGCAGGTTCGATCCTTGGATCGGGGAGATCCCCCGAGCCGGGAAAGGCTACCCCCTCCAGTATGCCTGCCTGCAGGCGTCCACGGACAGAGGAGCCTTGGCTGCAGGCCACAGGGCTGCAAGGCTGAGTGGCTAACGCCTCCGCTTCACCTTTTGGAAGCTGGAGGCAGACGGCCCGTGCTGGCAGCTCCAGGCCAATCCACGCATAAGTCACCCAAACGGAGGCCACAGGCGCCTTAGGGACAAACCTTGGCCTGTCCCCCGGCTCACCATCAAATCTGCTGGGTCCCCCCACCCCCCGCCCCGGGGACATCAGCGACGCTGGTGTAAGTCAGATAATGACATGAGGCTTCTGGTGACAGATGGACGGAGCCCTGCTGAAGAACAAAGATGGGCTCGGAGCCAGCCCAGGAGCCGGGAGAGGGACAGACCCCAGGACCAGATGCGCTCAGGAGGAAGACAGCCGGCCTGCAGGCACGGGAGGGCGCGGGCCGCCCCAGGCCGCCCCTGCCCCACCAGGCCCCGAGACGAGCCGGCGCCCGGACGGCTGTGGCTTTGATCTCTGGCTCCTGGTATATTTCATCAGGAAGAGGCTGCGGAGGACACGGTGTGATGCATTTTGTGCCACTTTTCAGAGGCTGTGGTTTATAAATGTTCTGTGTTAATCAGAATGATAAACGAGGGAACTTAATTCAAACAGTGGTTTATATCATAAGCTGTCCAGGCCTGCGTCCCCGCCTCACTCGCGCCCCCAGCCAGCTGCAGGGAGGCTGGAATTCCTGCTCCTGGGCTGAGGCTGGCCGTCGTCCACTCTTCAAAGCCCCTGGTCAGTTCCTCGGGCCCCAAAGAGACCCTACACAACCCCCCAACCTCTGCCCCACTCCTGCCTAAACTACCAGCCACTTGGCTCTTCTCCAGATCGATCTCTCTGGAACACAAGCTTGTATCACTCGGTGGTGGTGGTGTTCACTCGCTAAGTCACGTCCGACTCTTTGTGACCCCATGGGCTGCAGCACGCCAGGCTTCCCTGCCCCTCACTATCTCCCGGAGCTTGCTCAAATTCATGTCCATTGGGTCAATGATGCCATCCAACCATGTCATCCTCTGCTGTCCCCTTCTCTCGCTTTCAGTTTTCCCCAGCATCAGGGTTTTACCACAGTTGCAACTAACTAATTAACTGTGTGATGACGGCTCAGAGCAAACGTGTCTCTAACGTGCAACCTCCAGCCAGTGGTCTCCATCAGCGTGGGGACGGGCTCCGGTGGCTGCGGACAGAGGCTGTGTGTGCGGCGGGTCCCAGCCCAGCCTGGCTGTGAGCCACGGAGGTGGACGGCAGCAGCCGCTCTGCCTTATTCACAGGCCGCTCTCTACTTAAGTACGAGCTGCTTGAAAATCACATGCAAGGCTCGTTCTAAAGCAGGGTGTTTATAGCCTGGAAACAAGGCACCCGGCATGGCTCACTTCCCAGATCAGACCCTCTGACCCCATGCCCTGCAGACCATGATCCCATGCTTACACACACCAGACAGTGCCGGCTCCCAGCTGAGCACCAGCTTCTTCCCGCCTTGGCCACAGAATCCTCATTTTAGCTGGGCACACTGAGATCCATACTGAAGGAAAACATTTCTCCAGCATTAACAGGAGTTGGTGATGAACAGGGAGGCCTGGCATGCTGCGATTCATGCAGTCGCAAAGAGTTGGACACAACTGAGCAACTGAACTGAACTGAACTGAAAGTGTGGTCATGAGATAAATGAGATACAGGCGAAGGGTTACATGGACTTCCTGAAAAGCTGCTTAAAGAGAGGTGCCCTTTTTGCCCTTTGGGTGGCACAGAACACCAACCTGAGGGCTGGAGCTTCAGCAGCCATTCTGGGGCTGAGGGGACTATGCATGGCAGCCATGAGCTTGGACGGTAGAGCGGAGAGACCTTGTTCCTGAAATCCTTGTTCTGTAGAAGTGCTCCATAAACCCTGCCTACTCCCTTTGTATTCTGTTCACGTGGAAAGGAAACAAGTGCTCTTATTTAATCTGCTGTTATTTGAGATTTTCTATTGTATACAGCTGCATGCAATTCTTAATGGTACACCCATGAAAAACAACATCTTTACACAAAGACGGGACATCTGCTATACATCTGCCCCAAAAGCCTCTCTGGCAATGACAAAAAGAGCGTGCACACACCTCCCAAACAGCCAGAGAAGACGACGCAGAGTAAAAGGGGGCGACCCTGCAGGGCAGCTCACATCTGGCAGCCGCGGTGCCCCTCAGCCACTGCAATGACGGCTCCGTCGGCGAAGGATCCGCCTGCAGCGCAGGAGCCCCCGGGCCGACTCCCGGCCGGGGAAGACCAGCTGCAGAAGGAAACGGCTACCCATGCTGGTATCCTGGCCTGGAGAATTCCACGGACTGTACAGCCCATGGGCTAGCAAAGAGTCGGACCCGGCTGAGCGAGTTTCACTTCACGCTGCCCTAATTAAATGAGAGAACACAGGTGAAGGTGCCTACGAAGCAGTAAGCACCAATTTCTAAGATATATCTTCAGTTCAGTTCAGTTGCTCAGTCATGTCCAACTCTTTGCAACCCCATGAATTACAGCACGTCAGGCCTCCCTGTCCATCACCAACTCCCAGAGTTCACCCAAACTCATGTCCATAGAGTCGGTGATGCCATCCAGCCATCTTATCCTCTGTCATCCCCTTCTCTTCCTGCCCCCAAACCCTTCCAGCAAGTCAGCTCTTCACATGAGGTGGCCAAAGTACTGGAGTTTCAGCTTTAGCATCATTCCTTCCGAAGAAAACCCAGGGTTGATCTCCTTCACAATGGACTGGTTGGATCTCCTTGCAGTCCAAGGGACTCTCAAGAGTCTTCTGCAACACCACAGTACAAAAGCGCTCAGCATTCTTCACAGTCCAACTCTCACATCCATACATGACCACTGGAAAAACCATAGCCTTGACTAGACGGACCTTTGTTGGCAAAGTAATGTCTCTGCTTTTGAATATGCTGTCTTAGATATTCTTATAGATATATCTTATCAGATTATTTTGTTTGGGAGGTAACATACATGGAAACCTGCAATCAGTTAAAGAGTCATACCTAAATACCGAAGTGGCTAGGTTTGTATTCTAGGTTGAATATAGCAACCCAATGACATTCTACCCAGATCCTCAGAATGGGACCTGATTTGGAAACAGTGTCTGGAGACGTCATTAGTTAAGGAGCGGTCACCCTGGGTCAGGGTAGGACCTCCACCCAACGACGGGTGTCCTTATAAGGAGAGGAGAGACAGGCAGGCACGGCCAGGAAGCAGCCACACGAGGGTGGAGACGAGACGGGGTGCAGGCGGGGTGCAGCTACGCACCGAGGACGGCCTGGGTCCTGGAAACCGGGCGGACGAGGGAGAGCCCTCGCTGGGAGCACGGCTCTGCCACCTTCAACGTGGACTTCCAACCTCAGGACCCTGAGAGCACACCTAGGTTATTTTAAGCTACCAGCTTGTGGTAACGCACCACAGCACCCCCAGGGAATGAGGAGGCTGCACACAGATTCAGAGCATCAGGGAGCACTGCCTAACGAGAGGAAGAGGCTGAGGCCCACGTCGGTGTGTGAAAAGGAGGGCGCCCTCCCTCCCTCCCCGCCCTCTCTCCCCACC
>SJYC01027629.1:0-65005 GCA_006408675.1 Madoqua kirkii | reverse complement strand
GCCTTGATTCTGGACCCCCGGCCTCCAGAGCTGAAGGAGAGCGCGGTTCTGTTCCTTTCTAAGCTGCGCAGTTGGCAGTGACGTTTTACAGCCGTCCTAGGAAACCAGTGGCCAATTCACCTGGCAGGTCTGCTTGAGCCAGGCCAGAACCGAGCGGGCAGGAAGACGTGGCGGAGGCGGGACCCAAACGCAGTGCTTTCTGCTTTCCGCCCACCCACAGACTTCTGAACTCAGCCCAAACCCCCCACAGAGGTCAGCAGCCCAAAGTGCCAGCACGCTTAGTATACGCATCCCCAGCTTCTTAGAACCCTCTTACCTAACTCAGGGCTTTAGCCTGTGGGTCTTAATTTGATGACGCATACCTCTGCAATCTCAGAGTTACAATAACTTATTTTGGAGGAGAGACTATAATAGCTCTGGGCTTTTTTTTTTTCCCTTTCCTTTTAAAAAGGCAAATCCATTTTTTAAAAAGAATGAAAAAGACTCATCACCTAGAATCCTACCACCGTAATAGAATTATTTCTCATTGAAAAGAACTACCTCTCAATTAAAATAATTTCCTCTGCTCCTACCCAGGCAAAGTGATTTTTTTGGCGGGCGGGTGGGGCGGGGTGGTTTAGGGATGGGGCTCATTTAACTAAACGTTAACCCAGGAGTTGTTCGATTTCCATCAAGGATATGCAAGACCAGCACTGTAATTCTGTGAGCATGTTTCCCTGAAGGAAACTAACCGTTAGCTGTGCCTTCCCTCTGGGCGTCACCTTGAGGCTCGTGGGAGTGCGTTCATTCTGCGGAGACTCGACACCTTCTCAGCCACCCTCATCCCAAACAACCTGCTGTGTTTATGAGTCCCCAAGGCAGAAAAAGATCAGGATTCGGTGTCTGGAGCCATTAAAAATAAAAGTTTCACTCATATGCGGAATCTACTTTAAAAAATGATATAAATGAACTTATTTACAAAACAGAAATAGACTTACAGATATCAAAAACACACTTATGGTTAGCAAACAGTAAAGGTGGTGGGGGGGACAAATTAGACGCTTGGGGTGAACACAGGCGCGCTGCTCCGTGTAAAGCAGATGACCAGCAAGGACCTGCTGCTCAGCACAGGGACTGCACTCAACACTCTGCGATGACCTCCACGGGAAAACAACCTGGGAAAGAGTGGAGGCACACACACGGGCTTCCCAGTGGCGAAGAACCCGCCTGCCAACGCAGCAGACAGGGGTTGGACACCTGGGTCAGAAAGATCCTCTGGAGAAGGAAATGGCACCCACTCCAGGATTCTTGACTGGAGAATCCCACGGACAGAGGAGCCTGGTGGGCTACAGTCCATGGGATCTCAAAGAGTCAGACACGACTGAGCAACTCAACAACAACAACAACAACAACAACAACAACAACACACACGCACACACGCACACACACACGCGCACACACACGCGCATACACACGCGCGCGCACACACACACACACACACACACACACACACACTGGGAAAACCAGCTCTCACACTTCTGTCAAAGACCAGGCTGAATCCTCACCGCCAGTTTTATAAATATATGACTGAATCCCTTTGCTGTATACCTGAAACTAACACACCATTTTAAATCAAATATACTCCAATAAAATTTAAAAAATAATAAACATAAGTAAAACAATGAGGTAGGACAGGAAATTGTCAAATCATGTACCAATACTCACGAGGTACTTCCCCGCCAGATCTCTCATCTGACATGCAGCTAGCTCACCCGGTGTCTGACATCTGAGAATGTCAGCTGTCTTTGGGCACCCTTCCTGACTACCACCATCTCCACTTCACAGAAGACGAAACAGACCCAGGAATACAGCTCACCCAGAGACACAGAGGATGGGGCCAGGGCTCCGACACCACGCCGCCTGAGCCATCTAACAGGATGCGATCGGCTTGGCCCAGAACGCACGTAAGCACTTAGAACCTCTGGCTGAGTCAAGCTGATGTATGGCAGAAACCAAAACAATACTGTAAAGCAATATCCTCCAATTAGAAATAAATAAATCGAAAAAAGTCATTCCCTTGCACATATGGTTAACAGGGGAAAAAGCCGGAATAGTGTTGTGAAAAGAGAGCGTCATGCGAGTGTTACAGTTCAGGGCCCATAAAACTCTGACTGGAGTCCCTGGGCTTCGGGACTCGTCTGTGGCCACACCCGCCCTGGACCATAGAGTTTAGATGCGGCAGAACTTTGCACTTATTTCTAGGAACGTGTGATAAGCTGAGAATTACAGAAAAAATCAACACCCCAAATTTCACTCGAGATGTGCAAACCGTGTGAGTCCATCCATATGAAGTTCAAACACAGGCAGAGCTAATCCAGCCCGTGGGTGAGGAGCGCCATCACCTTCCTGCAGGGGACAGACTGGAGGGCTGGAGCAGGGGCACGGGTGGGATCCGCTGCTGAAAACCCACTAGCTGCAGGCACATGAAAGGCTTGGTTCTGAAGTCAGGAGGAAGAGTTGCTCAGCTGTGCTCGACTCTTTAGCTAATCCAGCCCGTGGGTGAGGAGCGCCATCACCTTCCTGCAGGGGACAGACTGGAGGGCTGGAGCAGGGGCACGGGTGGGATCCGCTGCTGAAAACCCACTAGCTGCAGGCACATGAAAGGCTTGGTTCTGAAGATCAGGAGGAAGAGTTGCTCAGCTGTGCTCGACTCTTGGCGACCCCGTGGACTATACAGTCTGTGGAATTCTCCAGGCCAGGACACTGGAGTGGGAAGCCTTTCCCTTCTCCAGGGGATCATCCCAATCCAGGGATCAAACCCAGGTCTCCTGCATTGCAGGTGGATTCTTTATCAGCTGAGCCACCAGGGAAGCCCAAGAATACTGGAGTGGGTAGCCTATCCCTTCTCCAGCAGGTCTTCCCGAACCAGGAATCAAACCGGGGTCTCCTGCGTTGTGGGAGGATTCTTTACCAGCTGAGCCGCCAGGGAAGTCCGGAAGGTCAGTGGAAGCTTATATAAATATATGTAAGTGGGCGGCACTGGACACGTGGCTCTGCAGAGGCTGATGTGTTTGTTCTCAGACCTTTGAGGGGCCGAGAAGGCAGGGAGCCCTGGGGGTCCCAGCGCACACACTGCCCTGTGGTCTCCGCGCACGAAGCCCCACAGGGAGAGACAGGAGGGTCCGCCTCTGCCCACTCCACCCTGCTGGCTCCCCGAGCACAGCAGGGCCCTGGGGTCCCAGCGACCAGAGTCGGAACACAGCTGGGGTGGACCGGCCAGCCGTCAGGAAACCTTCTGGCTCCTCAAGGATGTGAGGCTGCTCCATCTTCTATTAAGGAAATGGAAATTTTAGCTTTAACCACTGGAGAAGACAATGGCACCCCACTCCAGTACTCTTGCCTGGAAACTCCCATGGACGGAAGAGCCTGGTAGGCTGCAGTCTATGGGGTCTCTGAGTCAGACATGACTGAGCAACTTCCCTTTCACTTTTCACTTTCATGCATTGGAGAAGGAAATGGCAACCCACTCCAGTGTTCTTGCCTGGAGAATCCCAGGGATGGCGGAGCCCAATGGGCTGCCATCTGTGGGGTCGCACAGAGTTGGACACGACTGAAGCGACTTAGCAGCAGCAGCTTTAATCACAGACCGGGGTTCCCCTCAAGGAATTGACTCCCTTCAGGGTCTAAGCTCAGAGTCACTCATGATGCTTGAACTGGTACAGCGGGCGCCCGGGGCCATGGCAGTGGGCGGGGCTGCTGCTGTGGGGGACGGTGGGGACCGGGGTCAACTCTGAACAACAAGGGGGAGTGGAGGCGAGGGTCATGGATGGAAAACTTCCAAGAAGGCCCATCACGCAGGAGGGAGTGGGGCTTGGCTGAACCCACCTAATTTAACGTTTTGCAGCCAAATTATACAGTGCTGTTGATTACTTTGAAAATCTGCAGGTTGACTTATATTAGAAAAGTGTGTAAAGTCATTATTTTCTGTTTATATTATGAAATGTTTCACTTTTAACTAATTTTTCTCATCCAAGTAGGTCACAAGTTTTTCCCATTCTAAAGAGCTTGAAATTTAGCTCATTCATATTCAGTGTGATCCTGCCACTTTTTGTCTTTGATTATTGAATATTTTGCAAGCATTCCTTTTCATACAAGAAGATCTTAAATTGTAATTCCCAGTAGAGGAATTTTTGTAAAATTCTTTTATAACTCAACCAAGGATCATTGGTAAAGAACACAAAATCATTAAAACATTATTTTCAACATTTTCATAAACTAGCAGTGATTACATCGTTTCACATATGTACTGAAGAATTTTAACGTCTTTTCATGACTCCTGAAGTCTGCTTTGGGAAACTGAACTGATATTTTCAATAGCTATCATATAGTGAAACAAAGCAGTGAGTGGAAATACTATTCTCTTGCTTTTGAATTCCAATATATTTATCTTTGGACCTAACATTTCAGTCTTATCTTTATGAAAGAAACTAATTTTTCTGTCTTTTGCTGAAATTTTTCTTTGTCAGGTTTAAAATGTCTCAAAACGTGTCATGAGTTTTGAGTTTTTTAGGCAATGAATTGACATTTCTTTGTAAATTTGGATGTTGAGACAGAATGTACTCAAAGTTTTCAATTGGCAGTGTCTTAGACACCTAAAGCTAAGTAACTGATATTTTCAATAGCTATCATATAGTGAAACAAAGCAGTGAGTGGAAATACTATTCTCTTGCTTTTGAATTCCAATATATTTATCTTTGGACCTAACATTTCAGTCTTATCTTTATGAAAGAAACTAATTTTTCTGTCTTTTGCTGAAATTTTTCTTTGTCAGGTTTAAAATGTCTCAAAACGTGTCATGAGTTTTGAGTTTTTTAGGCAATGAATTGACATTTCTTTGTAAATTTGGATGTTGAGACAGAATGTACTCAAAGTTTTCAATTGGCAGTGTCTTAGACACCTAAAGCTAAGTACTTGAAATTTTTCTAATTTTGAACCAGTTGGTCTTTGATATTATGAGAAGCTTCTTATATTCTAGAAGCAAAATTAATTAAAGGGTTAGTTAAAAATTTCAATTTTTACTTGTCCTTTTAAGTCTTCCTCATAATTTTCTAGTTAGATTACCATAACTAAAATGGTAATTTCTTCTATCCTCTCTCCATCTGAGATTTGTGTGTGTGCACACGCATGTGCACAAGTATTCAAACCATTTTATAGTTGGCCAAGTATAAGCTCAAAATCCTGTTAAAAATTGTTTTATTGTTTTGATGGAAATATAATTCTTGTTTCATAAGACTTCATGGATTTTTCTTTTACTATTAGGAAAAGACTTATTACTAGAGCGTTGCTAAAAAATGGCATAACTATTAGCTGCTGTCGTATGTAGTGTCTACTGTATTGAACACTTGTGTGCAACAAACAGCCTTCTCATTTTGCTGTGCCTGCAGTGAGTTGCGCTCGCTACTCCGCACTGAATGTGCGCTGTACCTTCCTGCTCTCTGGTTTTCTTTGCTGTGCTAGTTGTGGTACTAGCTTCTGTATTGCACTGAATTCTGCCTCAGTAATATGCCTTCATTAAAATTAGATATTTTTCCATGTTTTTTAATCTAGGAAATAATTTTATTATATTGCAATGAAAATAATAACTATCTCAACGTATGACTATGGTTTACATATAGGTGTCGCTGTAACTTGTGCTGGATGCATAGGTGTTCTCTCACTTGTACTATCTGCATAAAATATCCAAGTAAACACTTTTGTGATGTTACTTCAGTGCATAGAAAAAAATCATCTGAACTGAGTCACGTCTGTTGACACTAGATTGGTGGAGTGTTTATCTGTGATACTAGAAATTATGCACGTTCCTATTACAAACGTTACAGTACCACGGCAGTGTCCTATGCTGTGCAACCGTCGAAGTGAACTGTAGTTCTACCAAAACAATAAAGTTGTGTTTAATGGAAAAATATTCACTCTGCCTCAGTTTTTTAAACCTTGAAATACGGCACTGCGCATATTTCAGGAACACAGGCCTTCAGTGGCTCCCATACTCAAGAGTACAGGGTTGGAAAAGTGGTGCTCACCATGCAGAGCCCAGCAAATCAGAGTGATGTAGCTCAGTAAAAGTTTATTTCCCAGTCAGGCCTCAACAGTTTCTTTCCAACTTTTGCTAGTTATGCCATCTGGAACATACAGCCTCCAAGGTCTCAGAGGTAAGGAAAGCAAGACCTGGAACATTATACAAAGTTTTCAAACACTGGCCTGAACAGAGCTTAGAACCATGGGTCCCAGTTTGGTGCCAAGGTGTCCCCAGAGCACTGTAGAGAATTCATAAAGGCTGCCTAAAAGTGAAAGTGTTAGTCACTCAGTTGTGTCCAATTCTCTGTGACCCCATGGACTGTCACCCACCGGGCTCCTCTGTGGGATTTTCCAAATAATACTGGAGTAGTTTGCCATTCCCTTCTCCAGGGGATCTTCCCAACCCAGGGATTGAACCTAGGTCTCCTGTACTGCAGGCAGATTCTTAATCATCTGAGCCACCAGGGAAGCCCAGGATATTTTAAATTTTAAGGAAATTGTTGGAGAAGACTTGAGAGTCCCTTAGACTGCAAGGAGATCAACCCTGGGATTTCTTTGGAAGGAATGACGCTAAAGCTGAAACTCCAGTACTTTGGCCACCTGACGCGAAGAGTTGAGTCATTGGAAAAGACTCTGATGCTGGGAGGGATTGGGGGCAGGAAAAGGGGACTACCGAGGATGAGATGGCTGGATGGCATCATGGACTTGATGGACATGAGTCTGAGTGAACTCCGGGAGATGGTGATGAACAGGGAGGCCTGGCGTGCTGTGATTCATGGGGTCACAGAGTCGGACACGACTGAGCGACTGAACTGAACTGAGAATTCAAAAAGTTCGAAAGGGCATTTCTCTTATTCCCATCCTTTAGGCACACCTCACTTGTCTTCCCTGGGGATGAACCATATAATCGTATTTATTACCTCTCACCAGAGGTTTTATACATGCACACACACACTTCTTTCTCTCGTTTTTTCGTTGTACTACAATTTAACCCCTCCTCTATTTGGTGGCAGAATCGGTTAACAGAACTGACATTTTCCTGATAACCGTCGAGTCCAAGAACTAGGTAACCTTTCCATGTTCAGTCTTTTGTGTTCTTCAGCGATGTTTTAAAACTGCTCAGAATAATCTCACATTTTCGTAGGCTTATAAAGATTCCTGTGTGTTACTGTTTTTGTAGCTGCTGTGAGTGGTAGATTCCTTTCTTGGTCTGTCATGTTAGACCCACCTGTGGAGGACCAGTGGAAGCTTATACGTCAGCAATGATTATTTTTCCTTGTGTAACCATCAGCCATAGCAGTGGTAATCTTGACTTCAAAGTCACAAATTTCTGCAGTGAGGTACTTACTGAGTACCTAATATGCCATGTATTATGCAGGTGGTCTAAATAAATGTATCATATGTATGTGACGCAGACATTTTTGTCTGCACTTCACAGATGAAAAATCAGAATATGGTTACAAAGGCAGGAAACTTCTGGACTCCAAAGCCATTATTTTCTATCATACTCCAGAAGGAAGTACAGCAGGCAGTTAAGTTCAACTGGCCATTGTTCAGTATGAAAATTTCATTCTCTGTTGCTAATTATATACCACTTCAATGTATTTTATTAGGTAGATCAATCACATTCAGTTACTGTTTTTTAGATCATGAAAACACCACAGATTTTACTAAATGATTAAAAAGAAGCTAATCATCCAAATGATTTCTAGATTCCACTAGTCAATTTTGTTCATGCATTATGAAATTAGTATATATTTTACTAAATGATTAAAAGGAAACTAATCATCGAGGTGATTTCTGGATTCCTTGTGTCATTTTTGTTCATGCTTTCACTATTGCCTTCCCCAGATTCTCTCCTTTTAGCAATCCCATAAATGCAGCTGGCATGTTTTCAAATCCTTCAGTGATGTGTTCATGGTACTGGATTTTACCCTGTATCAAAACAATAACAGATATAATAGATTAGTTTCATATTCTAAATGATACACTCTTCTCATCATAGAACCAAATTAATTAGTACATCACAGGAAACTTGAACTAGGAAGAGGAGAGCCTGTCCTCTTTGAATTTACAGTCATTTGGGGGGCATGATCCACATACATAGTATATATAACAGATTATGCATAATAGCTTATAAGAGGCATCAGGTCACAGTAAATACAAAAAAAGTCACAAGGAAGCAGTTAACCAATTTCTGGGTAAATTGAACATAAAACTTTAATAATGATCTCAGAAGAGGTGGAAGCAGGAGTAGGGGACACCTTTCCAGGGTATCATCTATGTTCATCACTCCAGTACCCAACGCTGTAGCATCTTTACCTCTATTTGACCCTTGAAGACACAGAACCTGTTCAGGAAATGTAAATACCATGACAGTCGAATAAGCTGTCTTTCCTTCAAGCCAAGATTTGTTCCGTATGTGTTCAACATTCATTTAGCAGTGTGGGAGTGAAGAGTTCATTTAGTGAGGAAGGATTTTCATTTCTCCTTCTATAAGGCACAATCTCCTAAATGGACCTAACTCACATTTTCACATTTTAAGGGGGTCTTACATGGGGACCTAAGTTACCTGATAACATTTTCCCCCAATGTATCCCAGTGATGGTTTAGCATCCTTTATGGATTTATGGAATAACTTATTTGCTCACGTCCCTCTAGTATGTGGGATTTGAGCCCCTAACTACAAAGCCCTAGCTCATTCCTGTACTTGAGGACCAAAGAACCTGGAAAGGGTCAAAAGCTATAATCAAACGTTTAGAGGTTAAAAGTAGAGGATGAGGGACTTCCTCAGTGGTCCAGTGGTTAAGACTCCACACGTCCAATGTAGGGGGCATGGGTAAAATCCCTGGTCAAGGAACAAGATCCCACATGCCATGAGGTGTAGCCATAAGACAAAAAAGAGGATGAATGCTAATATAAAATGTTAATGATACGGGAACTTGGGATATAGAATACAGGGTATATGGAAAGTCTCTGTACTCTCTTTGGAATTTTTCTTTATTCTAAGGTAAATAATAAGTTACTATTCTGTATTATTACTGTAACATGAAAGGGGGGAGGGAGAAGAAAAAATAAGTAGATGAGAGAGAAAGACAATTTGCTAGTGTAGGTTCACTCCGTTAGAAGAAAGCATCAGGGACACTGGCACTGGTGTCTGTTGTCAGCTGTGATCATATTTGATTTCACCAACAGAGACAAAGAGGCTACACACTGGGAGCTCTAAAAGCATCCTGCTCTTCCCAGCTCCCTGGAAAGAGCCCAGCTCAGCACTCCAAGAGTGTTAGACTGAGAGAGATGCCAAGCTCCAGGGGCTGCCAGAGGAGCAGTCTATTTCTTTACTTTGGAGACAGTCATAAAGCCAGAAGTTAGAAAGTATGGGACCACTTTTCTCCTTGGAAATGAAAATAATGCATGTTGGTATTCAGATTTCTGTTGACTAAAGCTCCACATGGTATAAGGTGGGAAAATGATCACAGCATAGGACAACCGGGCTGGCTTCCTCCTCTGGATCTAAGAGGTGTGACTAGGAGAAAACTGCATTCTAGGACCTGGAAAAGCTGTGGCTCAAATACGTGCCCCTATAATGCTCATTCACTTAATAGTATTCATCTAGTACTCTTGCCTGGAAAATCCCTTGGACGGAGGAGCCTGGTGGGCTGCAATCCATGGGGCTACACAGAGTCGGACATGACTGAAGTGACTTAGCAGCAGCAGCAGCAGTGCCTATGTTGATTCATAATATTCTAGGTGCTGGGGATACATCAGAAATCAGAATGTGTGAGCACTGATGCCCTCACGGAGGTTACATTCTCATGGAAGGGAGATGGGCAATAGATATAATAAATGAGTTATATATTATGTCAAAATATGATAATTTTTATGGATCAAAGATAAGGAAGATCAATGACTGAAGGTGGATTGGAATTTAAAAATAGGGTCATTTTCAAAGCTGTCTCATTCAGAAGGCAGTTTTCAGCAAAAACTTGAAGGTGTGTGTGAGAGAGAATTGAGTAAGCAATTACAGAGATGTGGGGGAGTGTGGAGATGAACAAAAAGAAATGAAATTAGAGAGGTAATGGAGACCAGACAGTATCTAGCCTTGCAAGGTTTATTCTAAGAGAAATGGAGAGCTTTGTAGGGTTTTGAACATAAGAATGATTTGGTGTGAAGCTCCCTCTGGTTGCTCTGTTGGGAATTGCCTGCAGGGTGAAAAAGTGAAAATGCTGAATAGAGGCTACCGCAACATCTGGGCTAGACAGGATAGTGACCTTGAAGGATGGTGGGAGTGGAGGAGGGGGAACTGGACAGATTCTGAATGTATTTCCAAACTTGGGACACCAGAATTTCCTGACAGATTAGATATGTGTATGAGAGAAAGAAAAGAGTCAAAGATGGTTTCAAGGTTTTCAAATTGAGCAACGGAAAGGATCACCATATCTAAGACGGTGAAGTCTGTACATAGAAAGCAAGTTTGGCAGGAAAAATCAAGACATATCTGGCTTTTCATACATTAAGACAGAGATGAAGTGTGCTACACATCCAAGCGCAGCTATTGACTGGTCCAGAAATCAGAGAAGAGATCTCGACTGGAGACAGATGGTTGGGAGCGATCAGCATTTGGTGATATTTAAAGCAAGAGCCTGGATGAGATAACTAAGGGCTGACGACAGTGTGGACAGAGGTGAAAAGAGGCCCAGGGACCATGTATTGGAAAGCTCTGTTATTAACTGGGAGAGAAGAAAAGAAGCTGGTAGAGGAGTCTGAGAAGGATCAATACAGTGAGGAGAACCAAGAGCCAAGGGAAGCGAGAGAGAGTGATGCCCTCTGTCACCACTCCCTATAGCCAAGTGATGCTAAGAACTGGCCACAGGAGTTTACATGTGAGGGGCATTGGCAACCTTGACAAAAGCAGTGTTGGTGGAATGGCACAGTGCAAAACCCGACAGGCATGTTTAAGAAAGAGTGAAGAGGGACTTCCCTGGAGCACCAGTGGTAAGACGCTGCCTGCCAGTGCAAGCGATGCTGGTTTGATCCCTGGTTGGGGAGTTAAGATTCCACACGGCTCTCAGCCAAAGAAAACCCCCAGTATATTAAAAAAGAAAAAGCAATATTGTAACAAATTCAATAAAGACTTTAAAAACAGACACATCAAAAGAAATTTTTTTTTAATGGAGAGGAACTTCAGACAGTGAGTGCAGACAAGACTTCCAGGTGTTTTGTTATAAAAGGAGGAGAGTGCAATGAACCCATATTCACAGTGGCAGTGAAATCTGAAACCCCCACAGGGAAGGGCATCTGGTGTCGCCGTGGCTCCAGGGCCACTCACCTCTAAGACCCACTTCAGCAAGTCTCTCAGAGCCTTCTGGCGGACTTCTCCTTGCCAGCGGTAGACGACGAAGCCTTGCAAGTGGAGTTCCTTAAAAATGATGACTTCCGGGGATGGGCCTGTGAAGAGGAGGACACGCTTGAGCAGCAGGATGCAGGGAGGTGGCCGTGATGAAAACGCGCAAGGCACACGGCATGTCAGTGCTCCCCTAGCGCTCTCCCTCCTGCGTCCTCCACTCTTCCCGGCCCACAGGGCTGCCCCCAAATCAACATGCACTCTCTGCAGACAGACTGACCGCCCCAAGACGTCCATGTCCTCGTTCCCAGAGCCTTTACTATGTGACCTCACGTGGCAAAAGGGACTCTGCAGATAGGACCAAGTTAAGAACCTTTAGATGGCGAAATTATTCTGTATTACATAGGTGGGCTCACATGAGAGCCATTGTACAGGAAAATTAGAATCGAGAAAAAAAATATGTGATGACGGAAGCAGAGATCATAGAGATGGAGGGAGATTTGCAGGATCAGTGCTGCTGGCTTTGAAGATGGAAGAAGGGACCATGAGCTAAGAGATGCGGGTGGCCCTGAGAACTTAAAAAGGCAAGGAATCTGTGCCTTCAGAAGGAACGTAGCCCTGCTAACCCATTTTGAGCTCTAGAACTGTAAGGATAAATTTGTGTTGTTTTAAGTCATTAAGTTTGTGGTAATAGGACTGAGCACAACTCACAGCTGGAAGACTCACCCCAGCTATATTTCTCTTGGGTTAAGGAGTGGAATCCTCATTTCCTCATCTCGGAAGAGGATGAAATACTATTCCTGGGATTGTCCATATTACTGGGGACGTCGTTTCTTTATTGTGAGCAGAAAACAAATATGGCATGAAAGCCGGGGGAAACAGTTACGTGTCTCTGAGCTCCCCTAAGTGAAACATGTTAGAGTCCCTAGAGATCACCAGCAGGCAGAATGTCACCTGCTTAAAATGGAATGGACAACACCAGCTGACATCTCATAACCTGTCTGAGCAGCTGAATTGCAAAAAGGCTAGATCAAGTTACTGTATCCAAAATATTTGGCTGTGGTCAGGAAAATGCACCCTGGAGCTCTGCTCAATTGGCAGGAGAAGGATTCCCCAGGATTCTAGCTCAGCATCAATTAGAAAAATATGGAGGAAAAAAAGCCCTAATAACATTCCCCAGTGCACCTGGAGTGTCCTCTTTGACCTTTCACACCCCAGCAGGAATCTACAAGTGATCCTTCCTCAGCCCCTTCGACTCTCACCCACCTGTCTCAGTGCTGCCGAGGTGCCAACTAGCACAGCTAGTTTCCTCCTCACGAGAGAAGCCCATCATAGAAAGAATAACCCATTTATTTATAGTTGTCAGGATCCTGATGGTGATCTGGATGATTCTTTTTTGGTTTTTTCCGTCCTCTTTTTTTTTTTTTTTGTGTGTGTGTGTCACCAGGTAAATGTGTAATCTCTTCAACAGCACAGCATCCTTGTAGCAGAAAGGGGTTCTGTATGAGGAATTCAGATAAGCCTTTGTTTTGAGTCTCACTAATGCTTCCCTCATGGCTCAGCTGGTAAAGAATCCACCTGTAATGCGGGAGCCCTGGGTTTGATCCCTGGGTTGGGAAGATCCCCTGGAGAAGGGAACAGGTACTCCAGTATTCTGGCCTGGAGAATTCCGTGGACTCTGTAGTCCATGGGGTCACAAACAGTTGGCTACAACTAAGTGACTTTCACTTTCTGTCATTAATAGGAAAGAATCTCTGGTCCTTTTGCCCGTTCATCTCCCACCTTCAGTAAGAGACCTGGGCCTGGAGGTCTCTCCCACCCCTGGAGGGGGAGGTCTCAGCATAAGAGTGGAGAAGCAGGAATAGAGGGCATGGCAGGACAGAGGAGAAGCAAAACAGGGACATGCTAGGAATGCAGAGAAAGGACACTCCTTTCCCTTTAAGTGGAAAGTGTCAGTGTGGTGAGGCCTGGCTGTTCTGCTGCTCCAGGAAGCTCTGCCCACTACTGTCTAAAGAAAATGGCAGCCCATTTCCCCTGTACCCACATCAAGTCCACCCATCCCCAAACCTCCAGCACATCCCCAGTATCCTGAAGACCTCTAATATTTTACCCATCAGACCAATGTGTTCTATTTCTAAATGAAATCATGACTTTTTACAACTTTGTATAGAACAGTAGGTAAAAAATTAAAACTTTTAATAACTCTGTTTCATCCATATTTTCAGATCCTGTTCTTTCTCTATGTCAAAATCCAATATAAGCTGACTTAGCCCAAATATACACAATTATGTATTTTTAGTTAATACTATTTAAACAAGAATATTAGGAAATCTTTTAAAATATTTCAATAGTCACTGGCCTGTACCATATCTGTGAATCATCTCTCCCTCCCCTCTTTCTACATCTCTGATCGTGTGCATGAACTCATTACCTGGGGGAAGTGGGCCGGTCCTGTTGTATACAGAGATGGCCCCACATATAGCAATTCTTCCAAATTTCTTCATCTGGGTGATAACAACATTGGAAAACTCTCCACCCACCTAGCAGACAGGGAAACAAAAACTAAAACCTTTAAATAAACCCTGCCAGATTCAGGGGAATCATTAAGTCACAATCATCATTTCACAATACTTGTTTTAGCAGCAATAACACTTATTAAGTTAGTACAGCAGGGCCGAAAACTGAATTTAGAAAAAGACTTTTTAGAAACTGGGCATTTTTATTTGACTGTAGGAACATAACTTATACATTTCATTTTATTATCTTTTGGGGTTTTCTGATCAGTTCAATAATCTCATTTCCCTTATCCGGAAGTATGGGAAAATAACTCAGAAGCCATATAAAGAACAAAGTTGGAGGACTCATAATTTCCAATCTCAAAATGTACTACAAAGCTGTATTAATCAAGACAGGGTAAGAGCAGAAACAGGTCAACAGTACTAAATTGAGAGAGCAAAAGTGAGCCCTCACATGTGTTGTCAGTTGATTTCTGAGGAGAGGGCCAAAATAATTCAACAGGAGAAAAAGCATCTTTTTAACAAATGGTGCAGAACAACTGTAGGCATGTACAAAGAAAAGAATGAAATCGGACTTCTTCCTTACAGGATACACGAAAAGTAACTTAAAATGTGTTATAGACCTAAATGTAACAGCTAAAACGATTACGCTCTTAGGGAAAAAAAACATAAGAGTAAACCCTCTGTGACCTGGATAAGGTGAAGCCTTCTTAAACATGACGCCAAAAGCCCAAGCAACAGAATTTGGACTGCATCAAAATTTAATGCTTTTGTGCTTTCAGGATACCATCAGGAAAATAAAAGAAAAAAGGTAAAAGCAACTTACAGAATAAGAGAAAACGTTTGCAAACCATATACAGGAGGCATTTTAATTAAACACATACTAATATATTCCATATTTGAGAACTGGATACTTGCTAAAATTTATTTATAACACCAGAATCAATACTCAGAGCTAGTTCCCAGCTAAGGTCAGAAAAGGCCAAGGGTCTGCTTTCTTCTTTCAACTCTCATGCAGAGATTATCAGAAGATGAAGACAGTAGGGGGCAGTGCCGAGTGGTTCAAGAAGCTCCAGTTCTGGGGCCGCTTGGCTGGGGAATCTCAGTTGTGGGAGGATTAGTTGTGGCAGAGACTCAGACAAGTTACTTAACACTTTAATCTCACTTAAAAAAAAATAAAGAAAATAGAAGCTACGAGAAGTACTTAAGATCATAGTCCATGTAAGATACATGCATGTATGTATATGCTTCCGGTTGGACCAATGGTTCAGTGTTGGTGGCACCTTTGTAGAATATAACAACCAGGAATACTGAGAATTGGCTGTATCTGATAAGGGACTTGTATACAGAATATATAAAAAAAACCTTAACAACAGATAACCCAACTGAAAGTTGAAGAAGGATTTAAGCAAACATTTCTTCAAAGAAGACATACACATGGCTACTATGCACAAGAACAGAAATTCAATATCATTAGTGACTCAAGAAATGCACATTCACACTTCAACGAATTATCACTCCAAACTCACTAGAACAGCCACAATCAAGATGACATAATAAATACGGTAAAAATTAGGGAAAACTGAAATGCTCATGATTGCTGGTGAGAATGTAAAATAGTGCAGCCATTTCGCAAAATAGTATGGCAGTTCCTTCCCGGAGCCCAGCCCAGCCCCCCTGCCTGCCCTCCTGAGGCCCCAATCTGCTCATCGGTACATGACAAGCTCGGCAATCAAATAAAATGAGATTTCGAGCCTGGTCAAGTTGTACATGGATATCAAATTTCCCTTGTCCTGTGAACAGCAGAAATGAAATTTCAGCGTGAAAAACGTCCTTAAGCACCCTGCAAAAATCAATAGGGAGCAAATTACACGAGGAGTGAAGGGCACAGGCTTTGGCACTTCAAAAGGCCTTTATTTCAAATTAGAGAGTGGCCCCGAATCATTCCAGCTCTCCCTTCATCTTAATGATATCTGTAAGTAGGGGCTTAAGTCTTTCTCATGCTTGAAATTAACTTCATGAGGCTGGAATCCAAGCTGTTTTGCACCTTGTCAATCACCACAGAAGCTGGTGCTGCAACTGAAAAGGAATACTAGCCCATCCCCCGAAGCGAACACCCTTTATCAGGGTACAGCCTGACGGGGGAGACTGGCGTCCTCGTGTCAACACTGGGTTGTGAGTGGTTTCCATGTTGCAACACGGTCCTCCTAGCCACCTCTGGACAAAGGTCTGTCCAGACAAAGCTGTGGTTCTTCCAGTGGTCATGTACGGATGTGAGAACTGGACCATAAAGAAAGCTGAGTGCTGAAGAATTGATGCTTTTGAACTGTGGTGCTGGAGAAGACTCTTGAGAGTCCCTTGGACTGCAAGGAGATCCAACCAGTCCATCCTAAAGGAAATCAGTCCTGAATATTCATTGGAAGGACTGATGCTGAAGCTGAAACTCCAATACTTTGGCCACCTGATGCAAAGAGCCAACTCATTGGAAAAGACCCTGCTGCCAGGAAAGATTGAAGGCAGGAGAAGGGGACGACAGAGGATGAGATGGCTGGATGGCATCACCAACTCGATGGACATGAGTTTGAGGAAGCTCCGGGAGTTGGTGATGGACAGGGAGACCTGGTGTGCTGCGGTCCATGGGGTCACAAAGCGTTGGACACGACGGAGAGACTTTCACTTTCAGCCACTGGATGATGTGCTGTGGGCACGCGGTTGTGGCTGACTCTTTGCAAACCTATGCACTGTGGTCCGCCAGGCTCCTCGGTCCACAGGATTCTCCAGGCAAGAACAGGGCAGTCGGGTAGCCATTCCCTTCTCCAGGGGGTCTTCCCAACCCAGGGATCGAACTCATATCTTCTGCATTGCAGGCAGAGTCTTTACCATCAGAACCACAGGGAAGCCCCTACATTTTGCCAAATTCATCTCCAAAAAGGCCCTGTGAGCTCAAGGCCACGGACAAGAGCACGCTGTAGTTCATCTCCCTTGTGAACTCATAGGCCCCGGACAAGATGCAAGGTGTAGCTCATCTCCCTTATCGACCCAGGGCACTGTGATTTCATTAGTTTAATAAGGAGGGTCTTATTTCACATCCTTTCCTACCCTTGAGTGTGTTTCTCTAGATGTTTATTTACAAGTGGTATTTCATCTTCTGAGAAGGTGGAATACTTCTGTGACCAGGGTGTGTGTGCTGGTGGGCGGCCACGGCCCTTTTAAATGAAAAATACTACCTAGGAGGCTAATATTAGCAAAGCATAAAGTCAAAGAGGAGAGGTTTTTTTTTTGTTACAAATGCTCATAAACATTTTTCTAATAACCCATCCCCTGAAGTTTGAGTTACTTTTTATTTATTCTTCACATTTGACATTGTTAGAATTTTCTGTAATGAGCACCATCAAAAAAAAAAAAAAAAGACACTTTTCCGAGTGAGGGGGAGAAAAGAAAGTTGTGTTTAGATTCTCCTTTTTTCTTTCTGTTCTAATCGATTAATGACCTAAGTGTCTCCAATTTCAGCAGAAGGGGAACAGATCAGGAGTTCTTGGGGGTATTAGAGATACAGTCTGAGATTCAAGGTTGTTCTCTCTTTACTGGTTCAAAACGCCTCATCTTCCACTCGCGTAACGCCAGGGCATTTCAGAAGCACAGGCTCGTCTGCCGACGGCAGGGCGATGACACCACCCGGCAACTGGTGAGCTCGCCTCGGAAGAAGGCTGCCGCGGGACGGCCTTCGCATTTCCCAGGCCCACCACTGGTTCAACTCTTAGGCCAAGTGTTTCTCTATAAAATGCCTTGAGAGATTCATGGAAAATTTCCTCTGCAGACAGAACAGGTTTTTCCCCAAACTCATAAAAATAACTGTGCACCTTTTAAAGCCAGCAGTCCTCAGAAGCTCTTCCAGCATGGTGAGGAAAGGCTACACTTCAGGTCAGAATTTCGAGACGCTTGCTTCAAGCCGGGTGTTGTCCTGAAGTCGTTATTCGTATTTTCAAAGATACTCGGAGCACAGTGTTTGTTCTGAAAACTAAATTCCCCTGGAGGGTGACCTACCACACCGAGAGGTATGAGGGGTTTAGCCGAGTCCAGGACCACAGAAGGCTGGCCCACAGGCCCTGACTTCCCTCGGCTTGCACCCCCATCAGTGCTGAAGAGCCCGCTCCCCGCGGACGTCATGCCCCAACACACGGAATGAACAGGCCTCAGGCCGCAACACGGAGAAACGGCTACCCCAGCTTTCCACTCAGTCCGACAGGCCTACCCCCTGACTCCCTGCGTCAAACCCAGCGACCTCCCTTTATCTGTCATATATATAAAGGTTCAGCAGAAGGCTTTATTTGCAGGAATATATGTCTGCTGCTAAACAACAATTCTAACCCCCTGTCCTGGATCAATAGTCTATTTTCTGGGAACAACAGTTTTCAAAGAATTCACTCAGGAAGGTTGTTCAATTAAAATGAAGTTGATTAAGCTGTGGGTTTTCTTCTCCTCAGTTAGATATATTTCTTCTGATCAATTTATTTGACTAAAGGTTCCAAATTAGCTTTTTCTTCCATCAGAAAGAACATTCCAAGCATCGGTGATAAGAGTTAAACTGATTATGCAGTGTGAAACTTCTCTCCTAATGTGGCATAATGATTTGTTACCAGGCAAATAATTAAATTTAAACATGTCTGTGTGGCTGCGTGTTCCGTCACTTCAGTTGCTTAGCTGTTTCAGTCATGTCTGACTCTGCGACCCCATGGACTGCAGCCCGCCAGGCTCCTCTGAGCTTGAGATTCTGCAGGCAAGAACCCTGGAGTGGGTTGCCATGCTCTCCTCCAGGGAATCCTCCTGATCCAGGCTTGAACCGGAGTCTTCCGCGTCTCCTGCATTGCAGGCGGATTCTTCACCGCTGAGCCACCTGGGAAGTCCTTCAGTTCAGTTCAGTCATGCAGTCGTGTCCGACTCTTTCCGACCCCATGAACCGCAGCGTGCCAGGCCTCCCTGTCCATCACCAACTCCCAGAGTTTACCCAAACTTGGGAAGTCCTAAACATATCTATATATACTGACAAAAATTACTTTAGAAAAAGGAGTTCCCTGGTGGCCCAGGACTCTGTACAGTCACTACCAAGGCCCACGTCTGACCCCTGGTCAAGGAAGTGCAGGGCTCCCCAGGAGGTGCAGCAGTAAAGACTCCATCTGCAAAGCAGGAGCTGCAGGAGATACAGGTCCAGTCCCTGGATCTTCCCCTGGAGAGAGCATGGTAACCCACGCCAGTGTCTCGCCTGGGGAATCCCATGGACAGAGGAGCCCGGTGGGCTGCAGCACATGGGGTCGCAACGAGTCAGACACGGCTGAAGTGACTGAGCGGGCACACGGGAAGGAAACTGAGATCCTGTGAGCTGTGAGGTGTGGCCAAAAAAAGGAAAAGAAATATAAAAGAGGCCCCAATTTCCTGAAGTAGTTCCTCTCCTGTATATCCAGCCACCGCGCGTGGGCTGCCAATAACGTGAAAACAGAAATAAGTGCACGTGATCTGTAACGTGACAGGGCCAGGGACAGGAGGATTTGCACACTAAAGTCTCTCCAGTTCCTCGGGGGCTTTGGTCTCACACCTCGTGTGTCTGCAGCCGCTAATAAGGAAATTTAAGAAGCACATGCGTGTGATTGGCAGCACACTAGGACGTGTGAGCCACGCTGCAGACGTATGACTCCACTGTCAGTTTACCAACCGCGCGCAGCTCCCCTCGCTTGTCTCCCACAGCCTCAGAGCCGGGGCACGACGGCCACGGGCAGCCGGACGGCCACTGTCGGAGATGCAGGGCCTGGGAGAGCACCCCCGCCCCGCCAGGCCTGGAGGCTGAAACTAGGGCCAGGGCTCCCGGCTTCCAGCCCAGGGCCCATCCCGCTGGGTTCAGTGGGATGTCAATCGTGGCGAAAATTCAGTTTGGTGGAAAGCTTTATGAACTAAGTCCTCAGCCCCAACTAAGTGGCTCTATTAAGACATGCGTATAATTTTATTAAGAAGAAATGGCGAGGAGCCTGAAAGAAGAACTGAGCAGTCTTTCTCGACCAAGTGTTTCGGCAACACCGCAATCTCGCTCTCTTTCCTGGATGCTAAGGAAGTCTGGGTCGGGAAGATCCCCGGCGTGGAAAATGGCAACTGACTCCAGGGTTCTTGACTGGAGACGTCCATGGACAGAAGAACCTGCATCACAGAGTCAGACACGCCAACAACTCAACAACAACAAAGGCAAACACGAGGCCCCCAGTGTGAGGGTGTTGCAGAAACAAACCTCCGTTAACACGCACAGCACATGCGCCACGCACAAGTCACAGCCCACGTCCCACCCCGTCCCGGAGCCCCTCCTGGAGTGATCACACCCCACCCCATCTGTGAGCTCCTCCTGGTGTGTGCACACCCCGCCCGTCCCGGAGCCCCTCCTGATGTGTGCACAACCCGACCAACAGTCAGAACCCCGGGGCCTCCTCCAGGCAGCCATCCTCCCCCGAAAGCAGTACTGACGAGTTTTGCCTTTTATTCAACTTTATATACTGAGCTGGCCAAAAAATTTGCTCTGGTTTTTTGTAAGCTGTTATAGAAAATCCTGAACAAACTTTCAGGCCAACCCAACATGCGAAACTGAGAGTGTTAGTCGCTCTTTGGGACCCCATGGACTGTAGCCCGCCAGGCTCCTCTGTCCACAAGGTTCTCCAGGCAGGAATACTGGAGGGGGTTGCCATGCTCTCCTCCAGGGGATCTTCCCCACCCAGGGACCAAACCCAGGGCTCCAGCATTCCAGGCAGACTCTTTGCCATCTGAGCGACCAGGGAGACTCAGCACCCACGGAGCCAGAGAACGCATTTCTGTCACACGCAGCAGGCTTTCACACGACGCTGCGCACGGCTGCGCTGTAGGGCAGCAGACACGGGACGCTGCCGGGGAGCAGCTGGGCTGTTTCCGGCTCGGGACCCTGTGTCCAACGCCTGGCTTTGGGACAGGTGGGCGCCTGTTTCTTCTGGGCAGGCCTCTCGGAGCAGAACTGCCGGGTCCCGGGGTTGTTTCTGACGGGTTTCCATAGCGGCTGCCCCAGTCCGGAACCGGGTGTTTTTAATTTTCTTTCTTATGAGAGGTTACAGCTTCAGATTTGCACTCCCTGATGATGACTGAGGTCCACGCTTTCCCCGGTTTATCGTGCAATTCTGCACCTTCCTGTACAAAGTATGCAGGTTCGCTGCCTGTTTTCCCGTGGACTGTGTTTCCGTGACTGCTCTGTGGGAGTTCTCTTGCTCTGGACGCAAGCCCTTCAGCGCGCACCATCGCCCCCACCCCCGCCTCGCCTCCCCTCTCAGGGCCTTAATGGAGAGAAGCTCCTGATTTTACTGCGCTCCAATATGCTGATCTTCTCCTTTTTCTGCTTGGTGCTTTTCCTCCTCTGTTTAAACGTGTATTCTTCTCTGCCATTTCATGTTCTAGAACCTTCAGGCTTAAAGTTAGACTCACCATCTATCAGGAATTGGGTTCTGTGTTCAGTGGGACTCAGTGGAGCAGGACACTTCTAAAATTTGCTCTGGTTTTTTGTAAGCTGTTATAGAAAATCCTGAACAAACTTTCAGGCCAACCCAACATGCGAAACTGAGAGTGTTAGTCGCCCTTTGGGACCCCATGGACTGTAGCCCGCCAGGCTCCTCTGTCCACAAGGTTCTCCAGGCAGGAATACTGGAGGGGGTTGCCATGCTCTCCTCCAGGGGATCTTCCCCACCCAGGGACCAAACCCAGGGCTCCAGCATTCCAGGCAGACTCTTTGCCATCTGAGCGACCAGGGAGACTCAGCACCCACGGAGCCAGAGAACGCATTTCTGTCACACGCAGCAGGCTTTCACACGACGCTGCGCACGGCTGCGCTGTAGGGCAGCAGACACGGGACGCTGCCGGGGAGCAGCTGGGCTGTTTCCGGCTCGGGACCCTGTGTCCAACGCCTGGCTTTGGGACAGGTGGGCGCCTGTTTCTTCTGGGCAGGCCTCTCGGAGCAGAACTGCCGGGTCCCGGGGTTGTTTCTGACGGGTTTCCATAGCGGCTGCCCCAGTCCGGAACCGGGTGTTTTTAATTTTCTTTCTTATGAGAGGTACAGCTATCTTGTTACAGCTTCAGATTTGCACTCCCTGATGATGACTGAGGTCCACGCTTTCCCCGGTTTATCGTGCAATTCTGCACCTTCCTGTACAAAGTATGCAGGTTCGCTGCCTGTTTTCCCGTGGACTGTGTTTCCGTGACTGCTCTGTGGGAGTTCTCTTGCTCTGGACGCAAGCCCTTCAGCGCGCACCATCGCCCCCACCCCCGCCTCGCCTCCCCTCTCAGGGCCTTAATGGAGAGAAGCTCCTGATTTTACTGCGCTCCAATATGCTGATCTTCTCCTTTTTCTGCTTGGTGCTTTTCCTCCTCTGTTTAAACGTGTATTCTTCTCTGCCATTTCATGTTCTAGAACCTTCAGGCTTAAAGTTAGACTCACCATCTATCAGGAATTGGGTTCTGTGTTCAGTGGGACTCAGTGGAGCAGGACACTTCTTATACATGGATTTTATGTTGTCCCAGCCTCAATTAACAGAAAGACCATCCGCCTCCCATCTTGTCCCGCTCAGCAGTTGAAGACACGGCCATGAGCACGCTGAGCTTAAGCACACAGAAAAGACTCTCGCAGAGCCCACGCTTCACCTAAATATCCTCACACAAGTCCTGCTGCGACGCGGAAGCCGAGCCCAAAGACGGGAGAAAAGCTTTGTTCTCCGTTCTGCTGCTTCACACGGCGCTCACTCCCCTGGCTGGTAAGTTCAGACAGCAGAACATGAGGAAATGGTTTTTAAATCGTCTCAAAATGAAGAGATTATAATGTCATTTTGTGCCACAAGGAACTCCTTGTGCATCTCAAAGTCCATTTCTTAAATTTCATTTAAAAACATCCCTACTTCATTAACTTCCCAAAAGCTATTCCAAAAAGCCTTGCATCTCGGGGAGTAGTGACTGGCTGGCTACGTTAACGATAATCAGACTTCTGCAGGGCAAGCCTTCCTGGGCTCTGACGCCCTCAGAAAAAAACGTGCATTTCTGAGTGAGAGCCAGACTCCCGTTCCGTAAACCACAGGTTCCTTTCTCACCTGCAACATCAACAGCATCGCCCAGAACAAGCTCAGGAGCCCAGAGGCGGAAATGCTGACCTCTGCGGAAAAGGAGACTGCGTTTCTATTTTTTCAGAGTGAGTGAAGTGTTAGTCACTCCATCGTGACTCTCAGCGACCCCGTGGACTCCTGTCTCCATGGATTTCCCAGGCAAGAATGCTGGAGCTGACTGCATTCCCTCCTCAGGGGGGCTTCCTGACCCAGGGACTGACCCCGGTCTGCTGTGCGGCAGGCGGTTCCTTACCCCTGAGCCGCCAGGGAAGCCCCTCTGCTTCCGCGCAGAGCCCTCTTCCTCTGCGTCCAGGAAACACACAGACGACAGTCCTCGGGACGCGGCTTCTCACCTTCCCCATCCGCGGCTCACTAAGACTCTGCCGTCTCACCGTCAAGGCACGAACTCAGATGTTTGGACTTCTTCTCACCTGACGCTCATCTCTAAGATATGAAGAGCTTCACATATTTCTGAGATGAACATCACGCTGAAACTTTCCAAATCACGGTGTACCTTGGCATCAAGTCACCACGTGTCTAGTTCTGAGGTAACCTTTGACCCCACGCTTTATGTGCTGTTACGGAGGAGCCACTTTCCATTTCCCTGAAACTGTGAGGAACAGAGGGCAGGGCAGGGAGAGGGGGCAGTCAGGCCCAGGGATGGGGAAGGGGAGGAACCAAAAATCTATCAATTGCCAGTCCAACTGGGGGCTCAGCTGGTAAAGAATCCGCCAGCTGTGTGGGAGACCTGGGTTCAGTCCCTGGGTCAGGAAGATCCCCTGGAGGACGGCATGGGAACCCACCCCAGTACTCTTGCCTGGAGAATCCCACAGACAGAGGAGCCTGGCGGGCGACGGTCCATGGCATTGCAGCCAGCCACGACGGAGCAGCTAAGAACACAGACCCCCAGAGCACCCTGGCAGCTGCACGGAGAGAGCTGGCGTAAGAGCCCGGGGTCAGAGCTGCGGGTGGCCTGGCAGGACCTTTGCCCTCTTAGGGACCAACAGCGGCCTCGCTTACATCCTCAATCTGGTATCTCACCAGCAGGGGTCAGTCTCCTGCGCCGTCCCAGCCACAGCAGCTCTGGACTTTTCTGGAAGTCGTCCTGAGGCTGCACCGGGCCCTGCCCACCTGGTCTTTTGGTCACCACAGCGCCCTCTCCTGCGTGCTCAAAACTGACATGTCATATGCTGAAAAAGGAGCTGCCCACACGCACCCCGAGTTTTTCGCACTGCACAGAGGGGACGAGGACAGGAGCTCAGTGTCACCCACGCAGCCGCCTCCCTCCTCGACACTGGCCCACGACTGCAGAAAGGCTTGCCGTTTGCACGTGTTGCATGCCAGGCAGAGTGTGGGCTCCCCCTCGCAAGAGAAGGCGGCCGTCGGCCGCGGGACTCAGTCCTCCCCAGCACTGCAATCGGAAAGCAGCAGCTCTTCGGCGCTCAGCCTTCTCTGTGGTCTGACTCTCGCATCTGTCGGTCCCTCCCCCTCTCTCCACGGCTGACAGCTCTTTCTGCCATCACTTGAGAGCTCTTTCATCACTCAATAATAATCCACATCTGGAGGGGTCACAGTTTACCCAGTCACCCGCTGATGGCCATTTTGGTTGCTTTCAAATTAAGAAGAAAACAAAATTTTGGTTTCCTCCAGATTTTACCCTTGATGTCCGAGCTGAGAAGGGCCATGAAAAATACCACTCTTTTCGCCCTATTGACTTGGGTCTGAAGAGTCCAGACTCTGGGGCTGTGCTGGTCAGCTTGGGAGCTGTGGGTCCTGTGATGCTGGGGCGCTTGCGGTGTGGGCGGTCTGAGAGGATGCATGTGACGTCTGTGAAATTCACATCAGATTCCAAAGAGGCCTCAGCAACAAGAACGTGAGGCACCATTCATAGCTTAGCAGTGGTTATTGAGGAAACAACAGGTTTTTAAATATCCTGGATTAAGTAAAGCATATTAACATTGTACTGGCTTCTCATTTTTGAAACGTGCCTACTAGAATAATTTGACTAATCAATGTGGCTCATGTTACGTTTGCTGAGCAGTCTGCTAGGAAAGTAATGCTTGTCTACCACACTCCTCCAAGCCGTGCCCTGCTCGAGCACTTGAGATAAGCTACTGACCTTGAGAAACAAAGACCCACAGCTTCGTGGGCTTTAGCGCGTGTAGGTCTGGACATAATGGAATTCAAGAATGTCAAGTCAAGCCCCTTGGACTGCAAGGAGGTCAAACCAGTCAATCCTAGAGGAAGTCGACCCTGAATGTTCACTGGAAGGACTGATGCTGAAGCTCCCATTCTCCGACCGCCTGAGGTGTGGAGCAAATCCGCCGGAAAAGACCTGATGCCGGGAGAGACAGAGCGCAGCAGCAGTGGCAACAGGGGATGGGACGGTTGGATGACGGCACCGACTCCACGGACGCGGGTTTAAGCGAGCTCCGGGAGATGGAGGAGGACAGGGAGCCCTGGCGTGCGGCAGCCCATGGGCCTCAAAGCTGGACGTGCCTCGGCGACTGAACTACAGTAAGGGGCGAGGAGCCAGCCTGAGACGGCTGAGGACCGTCTGATTCCACCTGTGAGACTTTCCAGAAGAGGCAGAACTGCAGAGACAAGACCAGCGACTCCAGGCGTTAGGGGAGGGGGAGGGGCAGGCCCTGCAGCACAGTGGTGATGGGCACACGTGAGTCACCCGCACAACCCACAGACTGGCGGACACAGCACGGGGGGCGGGGGGGGGGAGCCCTAGTGTGCACTGCCGGCTTCAGTAGCCATAGCAACAACATGTCAACACTGGCTCGGTTATAACGGACACCACGCCACGCAGGGCGCGGGAATGGAGCAAGAGTGCGAGGGGGTGGAAATACGGAAACCGCCTCCCAACTCTCCTGTTAACCCGAGAACGCTGCCCCTACAACAGTCGATCAGTTTCCAACACGGGTACAGTATGAAGAAGCTACTACACCTGGCAGACTCACCAGAAACCGTGGGGAAACCATCGTTCCATCCTGAACCAAAGCGAGACAAAGTCCCTCTGTTAAAGCCTCCCCGAGCTGACTCGTGGGCACTCAGTCCGCCCCAGAGACCATGCATCCGGGAGGGACACAGCGCCGCCCACCTGACTTGCAGGCAGCTGAGTCCCAGGTAAGTTCCGCCTCCCTGGTGTGTTCCCAGCCGTGTGCCACTCTCTGTCCTCACTGTGGTCACCTCCAAAGCAGGGCTGACGCTGGGGCTCCCCAGGTGCATCAGTCCTGCTAGGGCAGGAGACAAAGAGATGCGGGCTCGATCCCAGGGTCGGGAGCTCCCCCGGAGGAGGGCACGGCAGCCCACTCCAGTGTCCTCGCCCGGAGAATCCCATGGGCAGAGGAGCCTGGGGGGCCACAGTCCACGGGGTCACAGAGAGTCAGACACGACTGAAGTGACTTAGCAGGCAATAAACCTTTTAAGGTTGCTCCATTTAGAGCATTTCTCACAGGATGGAACATATACTAAGTTTTAAAAATGTATCTCGCATACACTGGAGTATCTGAGCACAGCAGCTGGTGGACACAAAAGCTCGTGGGCCCTAGAAGAATACGGGGCGCCCCGCTGGGGAGGGGTGGCCTGGACCAGCGGCGGCTTCCCCTCCACTCGTCCCCATCACCTCCATCGCGCTGGGTCCCTCCCAGGCTGCCCTCAGTGTATCTGGGAAGTGGCTACTCTGCACACCGTTAAGCAAGAGGCGGCACCAGGCTGCCAGGCTGCCAGAACGCTGCGGGCTTGCCAGCATCTCCGGGGCTGAGCCTTCCTGAACCAGGCAGAGACCTGAAGACACACCTACTCCTTCCCCCTTGTTTTCCTGGTGATTTTTTTTTTCCTGTGGTAAAACTATAACCACTGAAACCATTTTAAGTGATCAGCAAAGTGGCATTGAGTACGCTGTGCAACCATCGCCCCATCCACTCCCCGAGTGGCGTCACCACCCCCAACTGAGACCCTCACCACAAGTTCACACGACGTTTTCACGAACCCCCCCCAGGCCTCACCGCTCAACTTTCTGTCTGTGGCTCTGACCCCCCGGGACCCTCCAGGAAGTGAAATCATTCAGTATTTGTCCTTCTGTGACAGACTTTTCACTTGGCGCGACATCTTCAAGGCTCCTCTGTGTCAGCCTGTGTCAAATTTGCCCATTTTTTGGCTGTACCTGGGACATGTGGGCTCTGAGCTCCTCAGCGAGAGATCAAACTCAGGCCTCTGCAATGGACGCTCAGCCTTAACCACTGAGCAACCAGGGAGGGCCCAGAAGTCGCTTCCTTTTTAGGGCGAAATACTACTGCACCGCATGGACGGGCCACATTTCATCTCTCCATCCGCCTGTCGATGGGCTGCCCCCACCTCATGCCTGCTGCCACTGATGCTGCCAAGAACACGGGTGTGCAAACATCTTTCAAGACCCTGGTTCTCTTCTTTTTAGCTGTGCAATAGAAATATCAGTTTATCGACACATCTGCATTATTTACTTTTAGGTTCCACATACAAAGGATGCCGTGTGATGCTTCTCCGTCTCGTCTCACTCAGTATGATTCTCTTCTCTAGGCTGTTACTCAGACGTGGAGCTGCTGGCTTAGGCGCGCATCTCTGAGAGAGGCATCGTCCCTGGGTGTGGGGTGACACGCCCTGAATGATACTATAAAGTCGAGGACTGCTCTCTTCTGATCAGAGAACGTACATTCTCGGTCACACCATTAAAGCTGCTACCCTGCCTCAAGGGGGACACGTGGCTCTCCTCGGCCTGCTGCAGCGTGAGGTTTATAACTCAAAGCAGCACTGAGCTCTGAGTTCAGCCAGCACACCGACAAGGAAGCTGGATTTCTCCATCAAAACGGGCTGTGAATTCTGTACTCGAGAATTTAAACTCGGACTTGGCTGGTAAACGGGATCTCTTGACTGAATTAAAAAGCATCTGAAAACAATCCTTTGTGAACATCTACCCTGATCCTGCTCCATCAGACTAATCTCACCAGACTAATGTAACAGGCTTTGGAATCATTTAAAACGACACATTTTGAGGGAAACAGTAGCTCTCGTTCTCCACAGGCCCACCTCTCAGGCAGTTGCCTTGTTAGGACTTTGAAACCCTAAAGCTGTGGCTGAATCCATAGTTCCTAAAAAAAAAAAAAAAAAAAAAAACCTTGGCTGTGCTGGGTCTTCGCCGGTGCGCGCGGGCCCTCTGCCCTGCAGCGAGCAGGGCTGCCCCCGGCTGTGGGCGGGCTCCCCAGGGGAGGCCTCTCTGGCTGCAGAGCACAGGCGCGAGGCTGGGGCTTCAGCAGGCGTGGCTCCCGGGCTCGGCTGCTCCACAGCACGTGGGATTTCCCAGACCAGGGACTGAACCCAGGGCCCCTGCACTGGCAGGTGGATTTCTAACTGCTTGACCACCGGGAAAATCCTGAATCCATATTTCAATGAGATGACCTGCAGGGAAGACCTGAAAGGGGCGGAGCTGAGCAGAGGCCAAGGCAGAATCCTGTGGGGTGACAGCCGACCATCTCTGCAGACCTATGATGACCCCCTCGAAGGCCCAGGCCACCGGCCCCCAGACCTGCCTCCTGTCAGGCCCCAGCTTCTCAGCCAAGCTGCACAGAAGAATTACCTACGTGCTTTGAAAGCCTCGAGGCCTGGCCCCAACCCAGACCAGATAAAAGAAAAACACCAGAGGTGGGACCGGCATATTTTTAAATCCTACAAAGTGATCTGAACGTATAGCTTGAACTTAAAAACCAGAGCTGGGAGGAGATTCGGACTTCCTCTGAATGGGGGTGCGCAGTCTGCAAACCACTGCTGTGCACAGCATCTCCTCAGACCCTCAGCATTTCCACGCACGGACGGACTCATGCTGCTGCTCCTGGTTCACAGGTGAGTAAACAAGGGTTCTGGGAGGTCGGGTGACGTGCCCAGGGGCACCCAGGGCACCCAGGGGTGCAAACCCCCAGCCTAGATCTCCCCACTACGCTGAGCTGCCTCACAACTTGGGGACGCTTCTGCAAACACCAAATATGCCTCAGAAAGGAGAAAAAAGAAAGAGTACCCTGACGGGCCTGAAACACAGACAGCTTTTTATATTTCCCTGCGCCTGACGAGCAATGACTATGGAAATGTTCCCAACGTTTCACAGAAATGGCATCAATTTCCGTTTGGATTTTACATTTAAGATTGCACCCTCATTGGCTCATTTTCTTGATTGCCTCCAGGCCCAGCCAAGGCCCCCGACCCTTTCTCTACATCCTGGATTTGCCACCACGCACCTCTCCTGGGCATTCCAAACGCGCCTGTGAGCTTCGCGTTTCCGGAGCCGGGAGCAGCCCTGCCCGCGCCTGCCTTCCGGCTCTTCTAGCGCAAACGACCGATTTGCTGTTTGGGGGCACATCCTCCTCGAAGAAGAACAGCCAACGCCCTAGATTAAACCTTCCGTCCCGATCTGAACGGGACCCATTCACTGTGACACCCACCCCGCCCTCGTCCAGAGCCCCCAGCTCCGTGCCGGGGCTCCTCGGCTGTCCTACAGTTTAGGGATTATTAGAGAAACGCCAAATCTCTCTGGCCCGGTGGCCAGGACTCATTAGACCTGAAGCTGCTCGGCTTCTCGTGGAGAGACCGGAGCCCAATTACCGTGCCGCGCTCAGGGGAATGAGCCGGGTTCCACCAACATTTCACTTTTAAGCTGTTTACTTGAAACAGTCCTGGGGTTCTAACTGGCTTAATCCTTAACTAAATTAACTCCAAAAGGATTTTAAAGTATTAGATGCAAGAAGTTCATGAAGATTTCCAAAAGCATCAACACAAAAGTCTCCGGAAAAGAAGGTAAGGGCGCCTCTGTCCAGCTTCTCCGCAGCTGCGCCCGCATCGCCCGCGGGTCTGGGCTGAATCACCCCCACCTCTCTGAACTCAGCTTCCTGGGCTCTAAGGCGGGGCTGCTAAGGATCCGCCCCCACAGACAGTCTGACTCCAGGGCTCCTTTGCCCAGGGCTTCCAGTATGAGGGCTGTAACGGGTCCAGAGGTGAGGGTTGGTGAGCCGGCCCCCCAGAACCGAGAGGGATGGCGCAGTTCAAGGGTGAGGTTAAGGGGGCAGGGAGCCGCTCCAGCACTGAGTCTGTCCAGGCGCCCGGCTTCCTGGCCGGAGCCACCCCTGTCAGGACCTCCAAGGGGCCACCTGGAGCTCTGCTGCCGTCACCGGGGGCCTTTCCTCATCAGTCACCCGCTGCTCTCTCACGTCCCACCCCGGCCCACACCCCCAGGTGGGAGTGAAGGCCCAACCCCAGCAGGGCTGCGCCCCCACCCGAGCGGAAGGCCCTCTCCCTCCCGAGTCAGGCGGCTCGCCTCGCTTCAGAGTGTTTGTGCATAGACGCCTTCGCTGCCCTCTCGCCACGGACCAGCTGCACCCAGCCCTTTGGCACCAGGGCCCGGTGGTGTGGACGACGATCCGTCCACAGACCGTGGGCGTGGAGGGTGGTTTTGGGACGCCTCCAGCACGTTATCTTCACTGTGCACTTTATTTCTGTCGTTGCCACATCTGCTCCGCCTTCAATCCCGGAGACTGGGGACCCCTGACCTGGACCACGGCCTCAGGAGGGGAATGTCTGTGCATGCCCTTCACCATCTTCATGGTGCCTGACACGCAGCTGCCGTCAGATAAAGCACCCAGGGCCCGAACCCAGTGCCAGCCAAACCCACAGCCGTGCGCCTGGGCTCTGAAGCCAGCGGGGAGGGCCCTGCCGTGTTCCCAGGGACGCCGCTGCACAGCTGTCCCGGGCGAGGGCTGCGAAGTCCCCGAACATCTCAGGGCCCGGCAGCCGGGGGCAGTCGGTAGCTGCACCCTGAGGCCCCAGACACTGGCAGACGCTCATGCCCGCCAAGCACTCAGACCACATGGGGCCGGTGGCCTCGCCTGCTCAGATGGGCTATGGGATCCCATCCTTCTGACTGCAAGTGAGAAAGATAAAACACCCACAAAACGCAGGTGGTGGGACCGTAGGAACAATGGAGTGAAATGGTCTAGTACGTCATAGGCACACAAGCCTGTGATAAATCCAGACTGCATTCTCTGTTTTCTGACCACATCTCGAGCAGTCAGGGTCTTAGTTCCCTGACCAGGGATTGAACCTGTGCCCCCTGCACTGGGAGCGTGAAGTCTGACAATGTGTTAGCGTCTACTGTACAGCAGAGAGAGTCAGCCATATGTATACACAGATTCCCGAAAAAGGCAACGCCAAGGGTGCTCAGATACTGCACAGCTGCACTCATCTCACACGCTAGTAACGTGATGCTCAGAATTCTCCAAGCCAGGCTTCAACAGTACGTCACCTGTGAACTTCCAGATGTTCAGGCTGGATTTAGAAAAGGCAGAGGAACCAGAGATCAATTGCCAGCATCTGTTGGATCATCAAAAAAGATAGAGAGTTCCAGAAAAACTACTGCTTTATTGACTGTGCCAAAGCCTTTGACTGTGTCGACCACAACAAACTCTGGAAAATTCGTGAAGAGATAGGAATACTGGATCACTTGACCTGCCTCTTGAGAAATCTGTATGTAGGTCAGGAAGCAACAGTTACAACTGGACATGGAACAACAGACTGGTTCCAAATAGGAAAAGGAGTACGTCAAGGCTGTATATTGTCACCCTGCTTATTTAACTTATATGCAGAGAACACCATGAGAAACACTGGGCTGGATGAAGCACAAGCTGGAGTTAAGATTGCCGGGAGAAATATCGATAACCTCACATATGCAGATGATACCACCCTTATGGCAGAAAGTGAAGAAGAACTAAATAGCCTCTTGATGAAAGTGAAAGAAGAGAGTGAAAAAGTGAGCTTAAAATTCAATATTTAGAAAACTAAGATCATGGCATCTGGTCCCATCACTTCATGGCAAATAGATGGAGAAACAGTGGAAACAGTGATGAACTTTATTTTGGGGGGCTCCAAAATCACTGCAGATGGTGACTGCAGCCATAAAATTAAAAGACACTTACTCCTTGGAAGGAAAGTTATGACCAACCTAGATAGTATATTCAAAAGCAGAGACCTTACTTTGCCAACAAAGGTCCATCTAGTCAAAGCTATGGTTTTTCCAGTGGTCATGTATGGATAAAATAGTTGGACTATAAAGAAAGCTGAGCACTGAAGAATTGATGCTTTTGAACTGTGGTGTTGGAGAAGACTCTTGAGAGTCTCTTGGACAGCAAGGAGATGCAACCAGTCCATCCTAAAGGAAATCAGTCCTGAATGTTCATTGGAAGGACTGATGTTGAATCTGAAACTCCAATACTTTGGCCACCTGATATAAAGAGCTGATTTATTTGGAAAGACCCTGATGCTGGGCAAGATTGAAGGCAAAAGGAGAAGGAGATGACAGAGGATGAGACGGCTGGATGGCGTCACCAACTCGATGGATATGAGTGTGGGTGGGCTCCGGGAGTTGGTGATGGACAGGGAGGCCTGGCGTGCTGCGGTCATGGGGTCACAAAGAGTCGGACATGACTGAGCGACTGAGCTGAACTGAGCTGATGCATATATGCCCTCTGCTTTTGCTGTGTTAGTTTCTAGTGCCCAGCGGAAGGAATCAGCCACATGTATACATAAATCCCCTCTACTTTTGAATTTCCTGAACATGAACTCAAATGCTGTTCCTTAGCTGACTCCCACCTCACAGGCCTGCAGAAAATCTACCAAGGTGGGTGGGTCTCCCTCTACCCATTAGAGAAAGCAGTGGAAAAACACTGGGAAAACAATCCTCCACATTCTGATGGTATGGGGAGCAACACCACTGTGTCTGCTGAAGAATTCCGTGGGCTCTGCTACAGAACACCCCAAAAGACACACTGGCCCTTTGTTAAAACTCTTCAGAAGAACCCCAGCCCTGCGTAAAACAGGAGCTACGCTTCAGTACCTGAGAGAGCAGTCACCTCAACAATTATACTGAAATTGTGCATCTGAAACTCCTAATGCAACCCTCTCACTTTTAAGGCTTAAGTAATCCATTAGACCAGGCAGCTCATCCTGTTTCCCGGGTTTTTTGTGCTGGAGTTTGCACTCCTCTCAGAGAGTGCCTGCGAGTCCGTCAATGAGCTCAGGAGTGCCCAGCGGCGATCAGCACTTGCAAGTGGAGCACATGAGTAAGACATTTCACTGATAAGTCTAGAGTCGCAGTTTGTACCAAGTTGTCTGTCTTTATGCAACTTGCTTCACAGAGAGGAATCTCTGAATGATTCATTAGGTCCTCACCCAAGTCTCTTGAAAGATACTGGAGATCCTGTAGATAATATTCTACCCCTTCCCTGGTAGCTCACATGGTAAAGAATCTGCCTACACTGTGGGAGACCCAGGCTGGACCCCTGGGTTGGAAAGACCCCCTGGAGGAGGGCATGGCAACCCACTCCGGTTGCTTGTCTGGGGAATCCCGTGGACAGAGGAGCCTGATGGGCTACAGTCCACGGGGTCGCACAGAGTCAGGGCCGAGGGACCGGCACCAAGAGTTCTCCCCGACCCATTTCCAGCCAGCGAGCCAATCCCCTGCAGCAGGGCGGGAAGGAAACCCCTCAGTGTGAGTGTTGCTGGAGACCAGAGGCGACGACCTTGTGAGACGCCCGAGTCCAGCTTCCAGGCCGCTGGCAGGTCTGGTCCTGTGGTGACTCAGACTGGGCTCCCTGTCCCCACCCTGGTCACCCGAGGTCCTTCCCTAGGGAGCAGCCAGGCAGACCCTATCCATACCCATCGCAGCTCAAATGTCTCAAGAGAGCCTGGGGCGTCCCAGGTGGCGCGAGTGGTAAAGAATCCGCCTGCCACTGCGGGAGGCTCCAGAGACACACAGGCCTGACCCCTGCGTCAGGAGTATCCCTGGATAGGCAATGGCAGCCCGCTCCAGCACTGCTGCCTGGAAAATTCCCTGGACAGAGGAGCCCGGTGGGCCCTGGTCCACAGGGTCGCAAAGAGTCGGACACGACTAAGCACAGGCACACAGAGGCAGCTTTGAGATCTCGCACCCTCTTCCCTGGGTTAAACGTGTCCGTTTCTGTGGCTTTAGGAGCTGACTCTTCACTCATCTCTTTAAATCATGGATTATGGGCTGAAATGCAACTGGTAGCTTCTGCCACCCAATGCCCACGAACACTGTCGCCGTGTCTTTACAAAAAAACTTAAGGATCCTCCCCAGACCTTGGAGCACAGATGTTAAACTCGCTGTACGTGGCTCCAGGTGCAGATGCATATTTAATCAATGTTTTCTGGTGATAAAAACTAAATCTTGAATTTTTAAAGGGCCTTCAGCGAAGGACTCAAGTGTATTCAAGACGGAATGCTTCCAGGCAGCAAAGGGAAACTCAATGCCTGAAGGTGACCTTGGAGCAGCCACCCAGCCCAGAGCGGCTGCCGGGCCAAGCTGAGCTGAGCCTGCCTTCTCAGTGAACATTTTCTTTTAGGAGAAAGTGGTGGAGAACTGAAAATTCTTTTGGCAAAATGAACGGGAAGGCTCTGTATTTAACGACGGGAACAAAAAAATAATTAGTAGTGTTCACTGCCAAGGTCTGACAAACGAAATACTTGATGAATTCTTCTTGGATTTCACATATTTTTTAAACTTAAATAGCATCTGGAGGGGGACACCCTTCCCCTCAGTTCAGTTTAGTCGCTCAGTCGTGTCCGACTATTTGCAACCCCATGAATCGCAGCACACCAGGCCTCCCTGTCCATCACCAACTCCCACAGTTCACTCAGACTCACGTCCATCGAGTCCGTGATGCCATCCAGCCATCTCATCCTCGGTCGTCCCCTTCTCCTCCTGCCCCCAACCCCTCCCAGCATCAGAGTCTCTTCCAATGAGTCAACTCTTCTCATGAGGTGGCCAAAGTACTGGAGTTTCAGCTTTAGCATCATTCCTTCCAAAGAAATCCCAGGGCTGATCTCCTTCAGAATGGACTGGCTGGATCTCCTTGCAGTCCAAGGGACTCTCAAGAGTCTTCTCCAACACCACAGTTCAAAAGCTTCAATTCTTCGGTGCTCAGCCTTCTTCACAGTCCAACTCTTATATCCACACATGACCACAGGAAAAACCATAGCCTTGACTAGAAAGACCTTAGTCAGCAAAGTAATGTCTCTGCTTTTGAATATGCTATCTAGGTTGGTCATAACTTTTCTTCCAAGGAGTAAGCGTCTTTTAACTTCATGGCTGCAGTCACCATCTGCAGGGATTTTGGAGCCCCCCAAAACAGTCTGACACTGTTTCCACTGTTTCCCCATCTATTTCCCCATTGGGCTCCGGCTTTTCCGTGAGATGTCACAGGGAGACCCAGTCAAGCATACTCTTCCCAGCTCCCTCCCGAGGATTTAGAAAAGACTTCTAATCAAGTGGGGAGCCCAGGAGACACGCAGAGGAAGGGCGGGGCCAGGAGGCGACAGATGACCCTGCCAACTGCCGTCAGTGCGCATGAGTATTTCACGGCTGTTCCCAGACAGTTCTTTGACGGAACCGCCTCTGAGGGTAGAGTAGTTCATGATTTAAAATCATTCATCAGATTTTCATGGAATTTGGGCTTTTTCTAGAGCTCTCTATGTTCAGATGTCCCACTAAAAAGATGCACCTGGGATCAAAGACCTGAGGGACATGTTTTATTCCGCTCGGTGACGGGCGGCTTCCGACCCAGCCCCGGGAGCTCCCCGCCCCGCCCAGGCTGGCCTTGGCTCCCCGCTCAAGGGTGAGCGGGGCTGGGCTCAGTGGCGGTTCCTCATTAGTGGAACGGGGCAAAGTGTTGGGCTGTCGCCTCCACGACTGGCTTACAGAAGACGGACCGAAATCTTGCTGGCATTTCTGCTCTCCTGACACGGCACGATTTGGGGACACAAGCGAGAAGCCCGTGAGGCGAGGGACTGAGCTTCTCTGTCCAACAGCCGTGAGAGGCAGCTCTGCCAGCAGTCACGGGGGCCACGGGGACTCAGAGCCTCGCCAGTCAAGCCCTGGGATGGGGAGGCCCCAGCCCACTCTGGAGCCAGGGTCCCTGAGACGCTGAGAGGCACCGGCCCAGTTCTGTTATCACTGGACTCCTGCCCTGAGGTCACACACACTGTTAGTTGAAGCCACTAAGCCTTGGGGTCACTTGAAAGTGAAAGTGAAGTCGCTCAGTCGTGTCCCACTTTTTGCGACCCCTTGGACTGTAGTCTATCAGGCTCCTCATTCCATGGGATTCTCCAGGCAAGAGTACTGGAGTGGGTTGCCATTTCCTTCTCCAGGGGATCTTCCTGACCCAGGGATCAAACCCGGACCTCCTGCATTCCAGGCAAATACTTTAACCTCTGAGCCATCAGGGAACTTGACAGGCAGCAAAGATGACTAATACATTCAGTGTTAACACAGGTCTACAGTATTCGGCATTTAAAGAGACCCATGGCCCACGTTATTACAATTTTTAACTCCTATATACTTTTCAGAACTCATCACTCTTTACACTTAAGGTCTGTGCATTTTATAACATGGAAGATATATTTCAATAAAGGAAAAAAGGAAAAAACTCTGAGGGTGCAGTTTTAACCCCTGGTCAGGGAACAAAGATCCTACTTGCTTCAGAGTGTGAGCAAAAAATAAATAAAAATTGATGCAAAGAAAAAAAATCCACGGTGAATAACGAAGGTGAAACAAAACATCGCCACCGCCAGAGCCTTCTGCCCTTTTCGAGAGGGGCTGATGCCCAGGGCTTCTTCGCCTGCACCGGGCGGGCTGATAGGGCTGAGGGCCCCCCACCCTCCGCACGAACCTCTCCCCCCTCCCTCTCCTGTTCCTGGAGGCTTCCTTAGGCTGAGATGGAATTTTCAACTGTCAGGAGAATCAACTGTCTACATCCAAGGACATCAGCCTCCGAGGAGACTCTCAGGTCAGGACCAGACGGCGGTCTCAGGCCGCAGTTTCAACCCCGTGGCCTCTGCTCCCCTCTCGGCTGCTACTCTCCCCAGGAAGAAAGTGTAGGAACCCGGTGCAGGTCAGAAGCGTGTCCGAGACGCTGAAAATACCCCGAAGGGAAGCTGGGGTAACCTTCCAAGCTGTTCCAGTGGAGACCCGAGGTCCAAAGAGTCTCTCTACAGAGAAACGTGGAGGGGGTTTCAGAGGAGTTTAATTCGGGGAGAGGATGGTGGTGGGTCAGGAGAGCGGGTGTTCGCTGCCATGAGCGTCCTTCCTTCTGGATTTCCCAACCCCCTCTGGCTTTTCGTTTGTGCTCAGACTGAATTCTATCCGTACTGCCACCAAGAAGGAGGAGACCTGGCTCACGGTGGGGAAATGGCAACACAGGAGACAATCAGCATTTCTTTCTTGCAGTTAAGGGACAAAACTTTGCAGTGGAAAATCTGCATCTCTCTCTCACTGGCAAGTGGTCTGCATTCCTGTCACTTGAGATAATTCGGGTCAGAACCGCCTCCAGAGGCCGCACAAACGCTGCGCATCAGTTTGCACGGAAGCTGTGGTCTCTGCTCCCCTCCTGGCTAGAAGCGGACTGTCGAGGCTGTTCAGTCACTAAGTTATGCCGGACTCTCTGCGACCCCGCGGACCGCAGCACGCCAGGCCTCCCTGTCCTTCACCGCCTCCCGGAGCTTGCTCAGACTCACGCCCAGTTGTCAGTGAGGCCATCCAGCTGTCTCAGCCTCTGTCACCCGATTCTCCTCCCGCCCTCACTCTTTCCCAGCATCAGGGTCTTTCCAGTGAGCTTTCAATCGGTACCTGTGAACTGTGGTAAGGAAGCTCCCTCCCCCAGTTACATTTTACATAAATATCTTTGGCTTCATTCACCGAAGACATCAGCCGTCACAGGAAAGAAGCTGATGACCATTTAGGAGGCAAAGTTTATGATACGTCAGGAGAGCTCAGCTACGCTGGGAGCTGCTGACTTAACCACACTGTGTTAAATGTTTTACTGACGATAAACAAGAGCAGGCGTCACGCACGCGTGCAGCCGCAGAGACTGCAGAATAGCAGTCTGGTTCAGCTCTAACTCGCTGCGTGGACATGAAACAATGATCGGCTCTTTAGCTGTAACTCCAAGGCATCATGTCTCATACAGATCACATTTTCCAAGTACAGTAATTTATTTGAAAAGGCCTCATTGACTCATCAAATTCTGTCTTTAAAATGCTACTCCCATCCTGAGAAAATCAGATGCACATGCTAGAATGAAATGGCCTGCCAGATAAAATGTAATTTTAATTTGAGAAAACAGAAGTGAATGTTAATCGGTACTTTATCATTTAATAGCATGATGGTATTTTTTTCAAGGCAAACAAACAACACTTAACACACAGCCACAGGTGAGGGTCCGCTCAGCACACGGCCGCGGGTGAGGGTCTGCTCTCTGCAGTCTACTCCCACTATTTCCCAGCTTTCATCTCTGGCCATAGGCCTCTTCGGGGGAAGCCCGCTCAGTTTGCGGTTCCTGAATAGTCTCCGAAATTTCTAAGGCTCTGCCAGGTGGCTCAGTGGGTAAAGAATCTGCCTGCAATGCAGGAGCGGCAGGAGACCCGAGTTCAGTCCGATCCCTGGGTTGGGAAGATCCCCAGAGAAGGGAATGACAATCCGCTCCAGTGTTTCTCCGGGAGAGCCCCGTGGGCAGAGGAGCCTGGCGGGCTGTAGTCCGTGGGGCCAGCGTTGGACACCGCTGAGCGCGCAAGCGAGCTGTGCTGTGAGTGCCCCGCCTGCCCCTGGGGGTTGAACTGGAGCATTTTCCCAAGAGGCTTCCTTTGGGCATAATAGCCCCCTGCTCTCCCCTTCACGTGCTCAGTAGTGTTCATGGGGATTTCCACGCCCCGGCTTTATGACTGGCCTGCCTGGGTTTACCAGTTGTCCATCTCTCATCCACACACAGGAAACTCTTCAGGCCAAGGACCACCCATGGGGGCCATAGAAACTGGCCCAGAACTCCTGCCAGTCTGGCGCTGACATCCACGACCTCAGCAAACTGACTGCAAAGCCCAGTGTGGAAATCCCAGGCAGACGGGGAGACAGACGAGCCCGTTTTTCATGCTGACCCAGAACAATCTCATGATCTCTCTAGGATTTTAAGGTTAGGGGAAAAAAAAAGAAAGTTTGGCTCCGTCCTCAGTCGTGTCTGACTCTTTGCGAGCCCATGGGCTTAGCCCGCCAGGCTCCTCTGTCCGTGGGGTTCCCAGGCAAGAGCACTGGCGTGGGGCGCCACGTCTTCCTCCAGGGGGCCTTCCTGACCCAGATCAGACCCAGGCCTCTCGCGTCCCCTGCATTCCCAGGCGGGTTCTTCACCACAAGGCCACCTAGGAAGTCCTTTGGTTTGGTCCACCCTGCATAGCATCTTTAAACATTAACTTGTAAGTTTCAAAAGCATGAAATAACCCCCCCTCACCCCTTGCCTTCATACAGTCCCCAAAGTAACTGCAGCAAGAGCTGAGGGCCTCAGTCAATGCCTGACACCGGACTCCCCACCGTGGGCTCCACATGGCAGGTTACCAGCCTCACGCAGAACAATGTGGTCAAACTATCTGTAAAAATCTGCTGTGTGACCCAACACTGTGTCCAAGGCTCATTCGGACTTGGGACGCTGACATTTAACGGATAACTGAGGAGCACACACAGATGGGAATCTTAAGGCTCAGAAAGAATCATCCTTCCAGTTCAGTCGCCCAGTCGTGTCCGACTCTTTGCAGCCCCATGAACCGCAGCACGCCAGGCCTCTCTGACCATCACCAACCCCCAGAGTTCACCCAAACTCATGTCCATTGAGTCAGTGATGCCATCCAACCATCTCACCCTCTGTCGTCCCCTTCTCCTCCTGCCCTCAATCTTTCCAGCATCAGGGTCTTTTCAAATGAGTGGGCTCTTCGCATGAGGTGGCCAAAGTATTGGAGCTTCAGCTTCAACATCAGTGCTTCCAATGAACACCCAGGACTGATCATAAACCACATGATCACACATCTTTGTCCGTGTTTATTCTGTGACCCCCAAAGCAGCAGATGTGGTCTGGAGGGGTGATGTTTCTACTTGACTTTCAGCATAACTGCTTCCCTCCTTGTGTGGCTCGTGTCTGCTGCAGGCTGGTGGGGACCCACTTGACTGAGGGCCAGGTGGTGGGGGAAGGAGCCCCGCTCTGCACAAGGAGCTCCAGCCTCCAAGTGCAGCGGCCTCTGCGCCTGCCTCTGTTTGGAGGGTGGGGACGACCTTTCCTCCCACATCCAAGTCCAGGAGGGAAGACTGCCTTGGATTCCCAGTTAACTGCTCTTTGTCTGTTGTAGAAATAAATTTAAGCCAGAGAGCGGGTGTGTGTGTGGGAGGGGGTACTTATGAGGGAGCTGAGCCTTCAGAATCCTTTGGCTTCCTGGCCTGTGCAGAGGGTCACCAGCGCTTTTTCAGAACCGGGGAGATAGGAGCGCCATGGGACCAGGGTGGGGGCTGGCGGAAGCACTGTGCGCTGGGCCATCTCAGTGAACCGTCATATGCGCTTGACACTGGCTTATCTCTGCAGAGACAGCAACGGCAGATTAAAATCTGCTTAAAAAAATGAACCTCACTTCCCCATCTTGGTTCATCGAACCTTATCAGAGCTGTTGCAAGGAGCAAGCCAGGCCTCCCTGAGAGTCGGTTGAGAACTTTGCCTTCCCTGTGACAAGAGTCCCTGCCCAGCCGTGCGACGGTCAGAGGAAACACGCACACGCACACGCACACGCACACACACGCGCGCCCAAGAGGCTCAACAAGAAACAGCCACTTTCTACCTAACTGGTCTTATCTGGTTATTCACCTCGGGGTGGGGGCTGGGGAACGGAGGCTCAGAGACGTGCAAGGGTGCACACGCATGAGCATCAGACACTGCACACGTGCAAGGGTGCACACGCGTGAGCAGCAGACACTGCGCTCATGCCGCCATGTGGTCCTGCACTGGCCCAGGGCCTCGTCGTCATCTCCACGGGGAGGCTCGCTGCTGCTCCCTTCCAGAGGGAGAGGAGGTGCAGGCAGAGATGCAGGAGCCAGGCCTCGGAGGCAGGACCGAGGTGACCCTACAGCCTGAGTTCTCTCTGCGTCAGCTGGCTTCCCTGCCACCCCGGCTGTCCTAGCAAAGTGTGGAGCCCCAGGTCTGCAAGACCCTCCCCCCAATAAAGGACCCGCCGGATCTGCCTCTCTCCGAAGCCCTCACCCAGGAGCTCCCACCCCATCGCTCTGGGCTGGTCCTGAGCCACGCCCTGCTCCGGGCAGGCAGCATCTCCAGTATGGAGCTTACTCATCCCCCCAGGAGGCAGAGCCAGCACACCCCGTCCTCCCAGCTGCCCCCTCCCGCCCCCTCGCCACGTCGGGGCTCCTGACTCGGGCTGAATGTCACCCTTTGTCTCAGAAGTCCTGGGCCGGCTCTGACAGCTGGAAAGCCTGAACAACAGTGATGAATCAGAGCATTTATTTTTGAGGTTTCCTCCAAGCTGCCTCTTCCTCAGCTCTTAAATAGCAGCTTTCAAGCTGCTACAGACACTTGCCGAAGTCTGCTGGCCCGGGGCAGCCGGTGGGGGTAACCTGGCCCTCCCAGCAGCGCAGGAGCAGTGTTAGCTGAGGCTGAGGTCCGGCCAGGGGCAGATACGTTTAACTCGATTTTTAAAAATTATCTTCACATCCCTCAGGTTGTGAGCACTCCTATTTCTAAGGGGGTGGCCTCTTCTAAACCTGTGATGCTCTTCACTCTCCTCTATGGCGTGACTGAAGGCCACACGCTGCACCTAAGTGAGCTGGTGGCCCCAGGACAGGGGGAAGCATACTCTCTGAATTAAAGACCCATCTGAGGGCACCAGGCTGATGGAAAGCCCTCAGGGAAGCTGAGCCATTCCTACTGAGATTAAAACCTTAAACGCAGTTACACCGTTATCACGCTTGAGAAGGGGAAATGTAGGAATAATTAGAAATTAAATATCCAGTCTTTCTTGCTGCACCATTTGACTGTTACTCACAGGACAGAAAGATATTCTCCACTTACAGCAATTATTTATACACACACAGCCCACGCCCCACACCCCACACCCAGCCTGATGCTCTGAAGAGAGCAAAGGAGATTTTTAAAAGAAGGCAGAGAGTGTTAAGGGAAAAAACCAAAAGCCGGCAGTGAGGCTGTGAGGCTGCTGGCGGAAATGCCATGATGTCCAAACACAGAACCGCCTCCAGCGCAAACTACCTGTGAGTGAATCAGCCGAGTGTTGAAAAGACCGGGAGGGGGTAAGCTTGTCGTGGTCCTTGGACGATGAAGATAAAGTCTGATCTCTGATGCGCTGGGTCTGCAACGAGGCCTCGGACTCAGGACCCGGAGCTAGCACACCGGGGGCAGAAACGGCTGCCCAGCTCCCCTAGACTGGCCTCCTGGGGTCCCTCAGGCTCATCACCCCACCCAGTAATTTGCTAACTTGAATGCTTTCTGGCAAAATGGAGAATTCTACCTTGGTGGGGTTTCCATCCCAACCTATGAAAGGTCATGCTCAAGCCCCCAGTGTTGATTACCATTATTGAACCAGAAAGTATTGTCAACAAGCATGAGACTGAAAAATAAAAATAATCGCGTCCACTTACTATCTTGCTGGACATTCTACCAGGTGCTCTGGGCCTATTTGTTATGTAACTTCAGCCGTGCCCAGCTCTTGGTGACCCTAGGGCTGTCGCCCACCAGCCCCCTCTGTCCACGAGACTTCCCGAGCAGGAATACTAGCGTGCCGTTTCCTCCTCCAGGGGATCTTCCAATCCAGGGATCGAACCCTCCCAGTTCCCTCTCAACCCCTCCGAGGTAGTGAGCTTTTCTTGACTCATTTTCCATCCATAAGACCAGGGTGAAAACAGGCAATCTTGTCTGAGTCGCAGGGAAATGGGAAGACAAAAACTCGGAGTGTACATCCCAACAGAGACGGGTGAGCACTGAGCTGACGTTTGTGAATTGTGGTGCTGGAGAAGACTCTGGAGAGTCCCCTGGACAGCAAGGAGATCCAACCAGTCCATCCTAAAGGAAGTCAACCCTAAGCATTCACTGGAAGGACTGATGGTGAAGCTCCAATACTTTCGCCACTGATGAGAAGAGCCAGCTCATTAGAAAAGACCCTGATGCTGGGAAAGATTGCAGGCAGGAGGAGAAGCGGGCAGTAGAGGCTGAGATGGCTGGATGCATCACCGACTCAACAGACATGAATTTGAGCAAACTCCGGAAGACAGTGGAAGAACACGGAAGCCTGGTGTGCTGCAGTCCATGGGTTTGCAAAGAGTCCAACATGACTTAGCAATTGAACAACAACACCAACACACCAATAACGCCTTTATCACTTGAAATTAACAGGCCAGCACCTACACTGACTAACCACAAGTGTCAGGAAAATCCTGGCAAGACCTTACTCCCGCGCCCAATAAAAACAGTACAAAAATGATGCGACACCAGATGCCTTCTCTACCTGGAAATGCGACTTATTCGCATACTCAAGGACTAACTGATGGGAAGGTGAAGCCTGCCTAACCCCCAGACGAGGAGCTGTGCGCCTCTTCAGTAATTTTTCCAGGAAGTTAAGGGGCAGAGCTTCCACACTGCAAAACTGCACCGGCCCACCTGGTAGCCATTTTTCTAAAAGGATTGTACACACTGCTACATTTAAAATGGGTAGGACCTAGCAAGGACCTACTCTACAGTGCAGGAAACTGCTCAGTGTTACGGACAGGAGGGGAGTCTGCGGGAGGAGATGGACGCAGGTATATGGTCCACTGCAAACTGGCACTCGCCAGGAGCATTGGCCAGCAACTGCGCGGCAGCGGGGGCGTCTGCCATCTGCCTGTGCTGCTGCAGATGCTGCCCTCACATGCCCGTGGGGCATTCAGGGTGGAGAGTGAGGCACTCTGAGCTCCAGGGAAACTGGGGCAACAGGTCTTTCCACATTTAAGACCTTTTCAGGACCTGGTTTCATGATCCCCATCCTTGCACCTCCTCATATCTAGAAAAGCACTACCTCCTTCATGGGAACACCAGCTCCTGAGACCAGCAGGGAACCTGGTAGAGAGAGCACTCGATCGCACCGAACGCCCTCTGTACCGGGCTCTGACGTGTCGTGGGCAACCCCACGCCGGCACATGTGTGTCTGCCCTTTGAATTCCACGCCAGTCCTCTGAAGGTCCCGTACCTGGGCGTGAGCACAGCAGCCCCTGAGCTCCGCCCTGGGGTGACAGTGGCCTCACCTCCACCCTACAGCTCGTGGGGCCAAGCAGCCAGCTCGAGGTCAGGGAACCAGGAAGCGGGGGAGCCACGGCAGCTGAGTCTCCCGACGCTGAAGTCACCACGTTAAAGGCCGTCCTGACAGCGTCCAGATAGCTCAGTCTGCATCCTCCTCCTCTGCCCAGACGCTATAATCTAATACACGCTGCAAGCTCACACAGCCTCTCCGTAGGGTTTATTTTCCAATCCATGCCTCTCCTGTGTCTCTGCTGTGAATGCGCCTTCCTTGATGGGGAGGCCCAGCCACATACACAACGGACGAATTCGTCAGAGATGGCCAAGAGGGTTCCAGCCGCTGGAGGAAGAGCTCGTGTCTCTCAGACAGCACTTCCCCGAGACCACTGCACAGCACTGTGTCCAGAGCTGTGAGAGGTGACAGGGCAAGGAGACTGCAGGAAAGAAATGCCAGGACTGGGACAGTGCGACACAGGCAAAACTGTAAAAACAAGAACTTTAACAGAGATATCTCTAAAGGCGAGGCACCCAGCCCAGGCGGGAAAGGGAAATGAGGAGCCTGTATGAGTGCCGACACAGCGGCCGCCCCAGGAGGACGGACAGATAACGAGCAACAGCGGCGGGGAGCGCGCAGAAGACCCGGGCGCCGACCACCCAACACCCTCCGGGAAGGACATCATTCCAGACCCAAGGCTTCCCTGTGATCTCAGCGTCGACATGTTGCAGAGCGGAGGGCGGGTCAGGGCCTGGCGGACCTGGCCCGGGTGACCGCCGCCCCGCCGTGCAGGCCCTCTTCCACCAAGAAGGTGGACGAGGGGCCCGGTGGTCTCACAACGCCCGAGACCTGGTGTGTGTGTGTGTGTGTGTGCGTGTGCGGCCAGTCATTTCTGAATTTTTGCGCCCCGTGGACTCTAGCCCACCAGGCTCCTCTGTCCACGGGATTCTCCAGGCAAGAATGCTGGAGTGGGCTGTCATTTCCTCCTCCAGGGGACCTTCCCGATCCAGGGTTGAAACCCGCATCTCCTGCATTGGGAGGCGGGTTCTGTACCACCGAACCACCGGCTAAGTCCCGTCACAGGGTTGCCCACGGTTACCAAAGGTAACATTCAGCTCAAAGAACGTCTGCTGAAAACCAGACGGAGGCCCACAGAAATGACAGAGAGGGGCTTCCCCGTGAAGGCTGGAGTCTCTCCCACCCCGAGACAGCAAGACCCAAACGAGGCGCCAGTCTCCCTAGGTCTGGATAGAATCTGATTTTGAACCTCAAATTCTACCAGTTACCCTCCTCTAACATTTAAACCTCACTTGCTGCCTCTTAGTCTTAACCACACAACCAAAACGAACCCGCTGATAGCAAGTCGAATGCACTGGCCGTGAAAATGCACATCTTTGTGACTTCGGGAGCATCTTCTCTGCAGCTGGGGATGCTGCGCCAGTTTCCCCTCCTGTAACACAAGCACCAAAGACTTGGCTGAGAGCAGCCAGCGGGCCGCAGCCTCTCTGGCACCAGGGACCAGTTTGGTGGGAGACACCTCCTCCACGAACAGGGCTTGTGGGGGTGGAGGCGCATCTCATTATCGTGCATTTGCCTCTTTTATTATCACACCAGTTCCACCTCAGATGCTCAGGCAGTAGATCCCAGAGGTTAGGGGCCCCAGGAAACACAGAGCTATCACGTGGCAGTCGGGGGGCCCGCGGTCCACAGTGAGTCCTCCAGGGCTGTGGCCTGGGTGGGGCAGGGCTGTGCTCCTTCTGGGGGCCGCCACACCCTCGCTTTCTCCAGCCCTGAGGGCCACACACGCTCCAAGGCCCACGGCCCCTCCCCACTCTCAGAGCAGCACGCTCCTCCCTCCGCTGCGTTACCCTTTTCTGACTGGCTCTCTCGTCTCACTTTTGTAATTCTCTGCCTAGACCATCGGCCTCCTAGATAACTGGCCTGCAGGGCCATCTCTCCATCCCGAGATCATAGCCGTGTCTCAACCACGCCGGCAGAGCACGCTCTGCAGACGTACCTACACAGGTGAGGCACCTGCACAGGTGAGGCGCCATTCGCAGGCCCTGGGCATGAGGATGAGGCCCCTTTCAGGGGTCTCAGAGGCACACGCTTATCACACAGGCCCGACGAGGGTCGGCAGCAATGCCCCTCCATCTTTTGGGGGACTGGGTGTTTGCTCAGTGCCCAGGCCCGGCTGCCCTGGGGCACTGGGCATCTTAGTTCCCCAACCAGGGGCTGCATCTGTGTCCCCTGCACTGGGCGGTCTCCTTCCACTGGACCACAGGGATGTCCTGATATATCTTTCCGTACGAAGCGCTGTGTTACAAACCTTCTCATGCATCCATACAGTCATCAAGACTGTTTTAAACCATACGCAGTTTCATCTAGTTGAGAAAACCCACTATAAATATATGGTAAGGGGTGGCAGTGGCGGTTTAGTCGCTAAGTTGTGTCCAACTCTTGCAACCCCATGGACTGTACCCGCCGGGCTCCTAGTCCATGGGACTCTCCAGGCAAGACTCCTGGAGTGGGCTGCCGTCTCCCTCTCCAGGGGACCTTCCCGACCCAGGAATCGAACCCGGGTCTCCCGCACTGCAGGCAGAGCTATGAGGAAAGCCCAGGGTGAGGGGTGAGGGGTGAGGGGTGAGGGGCTTAATATCGTGAACAGTTCCACCTTTTAAATGTTCTTTGTAAGATTTTACAAAAATTAACTTTATTATTTTTCAGAAAAGGAGTAAGGAAAATAGAAAGCAGCATGGAGAGGCACTGATGCGGGGGGCTGGGACCAGCACCCAGCTGATGGCGGGGGGCCTGGTGCACAATGGTCTGCAGTATCCCCCGGGAAGAGGGTGCTCCGGTCTGCACTGCATTCCGTACAAAAGACAATCGGACTGTCTTTCAGCAGAACAGGCACAATCGCCCTATTGTCCAGCCTCACGAATGACCTCCAGAGCCACAGAGCAGGGACAGGAAGGGCGGGAGCAGCCGCCTCGCTCGTTAGAGCCCTCTGGCCTCAGTGTGGCCACTCAGCTCCAGGGAAAGGATGAGAGCTTGCAGACGCAAACTGCACTGGAGTCCACAGCCGGGATTACCCGATGTCCCTGCTTCACAGAAACATACAGGAATCAGAGTGCAATGCGGGGCCGGGGAGGGGGTGTGGGGGGAAGCTGGGGAGACGGAGGCCGCACTGAATCAGGCTACAGCAGATTCAGCGAGAACCCGCTCCCACCAGCCGTCCAGCCACGCAGCACAGGCTGCGGTCAGCAGGCTTGCTCCTCGTAAAGGGCCGGAGGGCGAGGACGCGTGGCTCTGCGGGCCATTCACGTGTCACGATCACCCTGTCGACTCTTGCTAGAGGCCCAGGGCAGCCACACACAACTCACAGCCACACACAAGCCACATACAGCACGGCTGTGCGCCCCCGAGATGCCCAGAGCACAGGCCGGGATCCAGCCCATCCAACCGTGTGCCCCCGAGACACCCAGAGCCATGAACGGCACCGCTGTGTGTCCCCGAGATGCCCAGAGCCACGCACGGCACCACTGTGTGCCCCTGAGACACCCAGAGCACAGGTCGGGATCGGCCCATCCAGCTGTGGTCTGCAACCCGTGGTGCAGGAGGAGGACAGGAGTCTTCATGCAAAGATGAGACTACCCCCAAGTTGCTTCCTCACCCTCACTGACCTCATCCACCTCTGTCCTCGTCTTCAGCAAGCCGTGGCTGTGGTTTTTAAAGGTATTTATTTGCTTGGTTGTGCCAAGTCTTCGCTGCAGAATGTGAGATCGAGTTTCCAGGCCAGGTATCACACTGGAGTCCCCTGCACTGGGTCCAGTCTTAGCCACTGGACCACCAGTCAGGGACGTCCCCAGTCTTGGCTGGTTTTAGGCATCAGATGAAGGAGTATGGGCTTCCCTGGTGGCTCGGTGGTAAAGAATCGCCTACAATGTAGGAGACCCTGGTTCAATCCCTGGGTTGGGAAGACCCTCTGGAGAAGGGAATGGCAACCCACTCCAGAATTCTTGCCTGGAGAATCCCCATGAACAGAGGAGCCTGGTGGGTACAGGCCACAGGGTGGCCAAGACTGAGACATGACTGAGTGGCTAAGCGCCCGAGGCAGTGGATTTCGTTATTGACCCCGCTCTCGACGCCTCCCGTGTCTCTGCCCTTTCTTACCTGACTCTGGAATTCCTCCCGTAAAGGCCAAGCATGTTTCCTGGCCTCCTGACTTTGGGCTCAGTCAAGAGACTTGCTTGGTCCAACAAAGTGAAAGTCGCCCAGCTGTGTCCGACTCTTTGCTACCCCATGGACTACACCCTCCATGGAACTCTCCAGGCCAGGATACTGGAGTGGGCAGCCCTTCCCTTCTCCAGGGGATCTCCCCACCAAGGGACTGAACCCGGGTCTCCCACGTGGCAGGCAGAGTCTCCACAAGCTGAGCACGGGCAAGTCCTGGTCCAACAGAACGAGGCACAGACGCTAAGAGCCAGCTTCACGTCTGCAGGAAGCAAACGGGGGTGGTGCTCGGGCTTCTGCAGCCCTGGGGCGACACCCGGGTGGGAGGAGGATGAGAAGCGTGTGCCCTGCCGGGACCGGGCCGAAGCTGAGAAGGCAGGGAGCCAGCTGAGCCGGGGGCCTCAGCAGAGCGCTTGTGACCTGCAGGCCACCTACACGGCAACACAGGGTGGTGTGCGAGCCACTGACATCCGAGGAGGTCTGTGAGGTGCCCAGCAAGTCGATATGGATAGAATACCGATCGAAGCAAAGGGCCACTGTGCTTCAGACCCGCTAATCACTGCCGCAGAAACACCCCACACAGAGGCTGGGAACAATCCGCTGACTGAAACACACACGTGTGTGTGTGTTGTTCGGTCGTTAAGTCATGTGTGTATATATTTATATGTGTGTGTGTGTGTGTATGTGTGTATTTATACATGTGTATACATTTATATGTGTATCTGTATATGTGTGTGTATCTGTATATGTGTGTATTTATGCATGTGTGTGTATATTTATATGTGTGTATTTATACGTGTATGTGTGTGCATTTGTATGTGTGTATATATTTATGTGTTTATACGTGTGTGTACATGTGTGTGTGCGTGTGTATTTATGTGTGTGTGTTTATACGTGTGTGCATGTGTGCATATTTGTGTGTGTTTATACATGTGTGTGCATGTGTGTATATTTATGGGTGTGTGTTTATACATGTGTGTACATGTGTATGTGTGCCTGTGTGTGTATATTTATATGTGTGTGTGTGTGTGTTGTTCACTCGCAGAGTCAGACACGACCCCCTGGACCGCAGCAGGCCAGGCTCCTCCGTCCTTCACTCTCTTCCAGAGCTTGCTCAAACTCCGTCCACTGAGTCAGTGATGCCATCCGACCATCTCATCCTCTGCCACTCCCATCTCCTTTGGCCTTCGGTCTTTTTCCAGCATTAGGGTGTGTGTGTGTGAGTATATCTGTATCTATATCTCTATACGGAGAAGGCGATGGCACCCCACTCCAGTGCTCTTGCCTGGAAAATCCCATGGACGAAAGAACCTGGTGGGCTGCAGTCCATGGAGTCTCGAAGAGTCGGACACGACTGAGCGACTTCCCTTTCACTTTTCACTTTCATGCACTGGAAAAGGAAATGGCAACCCACTCCAGTGTTCCTGCCTGGAGAATCCCGGGGACGGGGGAGCCTGGTGGGCTGCCGTCTGGGGGCTCGCACAGAGTTGGGCGTGACTGAAGTGACTCAGCAGCCGCAGCAGCACATAGTTCAGGTGTACAGCTATATATCTCAGATATATGTTTCCTTTAAACTTGTTCAATGAGTTTCATTATTAGTAAATGTTCCAGGTACTTCCTTAGAGCAGTGCACAGCTGCTTCTATCCATACATCCGGATAGATGTCGACACTGCAATATAGTTAACACAGGCAATTTCCAAAAGTTTTCAGCCCCAGTGGCACATCACTTTCAGGCCACTTCATAAAGTGCAGGGCTTGTCGTCATTGCTAAAGCAATATGGAACCACCCGACTTCAACTGTTTATATACAGGAGGCATGAGTAACAAGGGCGTTAAATAAAATGGCACTTATGAAGCAATTATGAACAAAATATCCCCAGACGTTCTTCTGAATTAAACGGGAAGACAAAACAGAGCATACTCTGCTCTGTGGAAAGGCGGGAATGCGTGGCTCGGCGCTGCCGTCTTCCTCTCAGGCTGGTGGAGACAAGCGCCTGGCTCCCACTGCGCATGGACGTGGCCGGGTCACCCCTGTCGTCAGCACTCCAGGCAGAGACAAGTCTCCAGTCACTGAGACCATGTGCGTCCACACTCCGAGCAGGCCACCTCAGACCCTCCCTCGGCACCTGTGCCCACACGAAGCAGGGCCCCAGGCCCAGGCGCCTCCTCCTGCCCACACCCGGAGCATCACTCTCACCGTGCTCGTCTCTCCTCACCACTCACACACCTGCACACCTGCCCGCCACAGCTCAGTGGTTCTGCTCTAAAGCTCCTCTCTAAGTGGATGATTTCAAACACGCAGTCATTTCCCAAAGCCAGCCTTCCAAAGACTACGGCGTTCACACAAACGGCAGATAGACTAGTGTCTATATTAATAAACACACACAGTTTACAACTTTCCGTTTTGACAACAAAAGCAATTTGCATGGGTGCTGACGGTGAGCATTTGGAGGGAGCTGGATGGAACTCGGGCAGCTGCATCCGCCGCACAATGGACGGTCGTTAATGCCGGCAAGGAAAGCAGCGACCCACAAGAAATGCCTTGGAGAGGAAGTGCGGCAAGCACTTTTGCTAAAAGATGGCTCAAGCCGGAGGAGCAAGACCCCCGACAGCTGCCGGGTCCTCCGGCTGCCCCTGCCCCTTTCCCCACAATCCAGGAAGTGGGGGCTTCAGAAGCTAGCTGGGGGCAGACAGAGGACAAGAATTCAGAGTTCACTGAGCTTTAAGCTCCTGCACTACACCCAGCTGACAGTTTTCAGCAGTGTAAACAAGCTTTTGAATATACGCAACTAAAAATAGCAATTAGTCAGAGTCTTGTATTAGACACGTTGACGTCATCAGAAGGTAGTTCTGTTGGTTACAAGCCCCTGCCACACTCACTCTGAAATGTCATCCAAGTCCCTCCACCCCCACCCTAGACCCCACCCTGGTCCAGACTCTCTCCTTCCAGCATCTTCCAGCAGTCTGAACTTCATCCCGAGTCCCCACTTCATCCAAAGCTCACCCGAACCCAAGGGCATTAGCTTTCCTCATCCGTGTACATCAAATATTTGTCAGAGGAGGCAGTGTGTTCTTCCTAATTCCTTCGCACACTCCACAGGCCTGAGCATCGACACGCGTTTTGGTTAACACCACAACAGCTAATATTTACTGAGTCGTCACTGCGTGACGGGAGATGAGCCAATAAGCCTCTCACATGCATCGTTTCAGTGAGTTCATCCTGGAACTCCCCGTTACCTTCTGCACACAGATAAAGGGACAGTGGTTTGGAGACGGTCACTGACCTGCTCAAGGTCACACTACCAGTAAGGGTGTGTGGAGCTGAGGTTCTATACCAGGAGTGTTAGACTCTCGAGTTTATGCTTCCTTAGACCTGGTCCTTCCCAGCGAAGACCTGCCTGGGTCTGGAGTGGGGCCAGGAGCAGCCCCGCGATCCAGGTGTGCATCCAGACTCGGGGTCTCTGCCCTACACTCCGCAGACCCGACAGAGACAGCCAGAAACCACAGCGACGGCGAGGACTCCGGCGGAGCGCTCGGCGGCGGGCCGCCTCTCACCTGGGCTCAGCCCTCCCACTGGACTGCCCACCCGTCTCTGGGTCCTGATGGAAACGTCCATGGCGGGTCTCGGGGTGAACGTCGTTCTAGCCCTGCTCTGGAGGCCTGACTTTCTTCTTCAGGGAGTCACCTACACACGCCACGTGTCAGCCGACGACAGACCAGCCACACGGCCTCACTCCGCTTTGCCCAAGCTCAGGAGAGACGCTACGGCTTTCCCTGCCATACCCAGCAAACTGGGCACAGGCAAGTGCCCTCAGCACCCTGCCAGCTCACCGTGAGCAGCTGGCCCCTCCTCTCTACAAAGACGGGGTTCCGCACAAACCATCTGCAGGGGACTAATTCAGCCTCTCTGTAAGTGAAAAATGCACACCTGGGATGGACTGATTCTGAAGCTGACGCTGCAATACTTCGGCCCCCTGATGCAGAGAGCCGACTCACTGGAAAAGACCCTGATGTTGGGAGAGGCTGACAGGAGGAGAAGGAGGCGGCAGAGAGTGAGATGGTTGGATGGCATCATCAGTCGGTGGACATGAGTCTGAGCAAACTCGGGGAGACAGTGAAGGACAGAGAAGCCTGGCATGCTGCCATCCACGGGGTCACAAGAGTGAGACCCGACGGAGCGGCTGACAGCAGCAGGGCTGAGATTCCCCAGGAGGCCACAGGCCTCAGCTCCCAGGCAGCCTCGCGCTCCGTGCCCAGGGCTCCCCTCCCTCCTGCTCAGCTGGCCCTGCTCCCCCTTCGCTGCTCTCTCCTTCTGGCTCCACTGACAGCAGAGCTCCTTTCTGCCCAGCAGAGTTGGGACAAACTCAGAGACACTGCTAGAGTACTGAAAGGAAATGAACACAGAAATTGCAAGCCGTCAAAAAAACCAAGCCGGGAGGCGGGGACCAGTGCAGGCTCCCGTCCCGCACGCTGGGCTCAGGGGCTCGGCCCGGGCCAGCTGTCCCGGCGCCCAGCACCCCCAGGCTCGGGGCCCGGGCTCCTCCCTGGGGCTCCGGTCTGCCTCCGCCCGGAGGGTGCCTTCCTGGAGCCCCGTGGACACAGTGAGGACTTCCTGGTCCAGACCACGGGAAAGACCCCGTGTCCCAGGCGTGCAGGACGGGACTGAAACGTGGGCCAGGGAGGAAAGAGACTGCACGGGAGCTACAGGGGCCGCGGGTGGAAAGAAGTGCTCTTTCCGAGCTAAATTTGAGTTCCTCAATTCTTTTTCACTTGAATTTCTTATTTCAAAGAACATGCAGTATTTTCACGACTGATCTAAAAGCAGAAACCAGGTCTCCCTGTCTCCTAAGGGAGCAACGTCCTCCTCTTTCACAGAGTGAAGGACCGAGACAATCCTCGGCCCTGTTTCTTTTCTCGCGCACATAGTATCAATCTGTGAAGCGCAGAGGCTTCATTCTCGACAAGAAATCTAAATCTGTCTCAGACTGTCCTTCTTTTCAGCAGTCTTCTAACTTAGGACTTCCTAAAGGACACAGACTGAGCCAGACGAGACTCATGCCTGCATAATTGCAGGTTTACTTTTAGCTGTCCCAATTAACCAAAAAAGGGGGAAAATCACATTTCAATTTTCCTGAGAGGGGAAAAGAAGTTGAACCTCACCTTGCCATTGATACTACATTTTGAGATCCTAGAGACAGTATTTACCAAGAAAAGTAAGTGTAAAGCAATCGAGAAATTAGAGAAAAAAATTCCGTGGTTGCACACGCCTATTATCCTTATAGATGAGTTTATATCTGAAAGCTGAAAATATGTTTAAAGACTGAAAAATGAGAATTCTAACTTGATCATCATTCCACTCTCTATACCCATCACTACAATACGCCATTATTCCCACACTATATAAAAACATGAGTTAGCAACTGACAAATTCTTTCAATGTCTGTGAATACACTTGCTAGAGAAACTGCCGACTGCTGCAGAAACCCTGCAAATGTCACACATTTTTAGGGCTTTTCTTTGGAAAGGGGCAATTTTTCAATCAAAATAAGCTGAAGCTACAATTTGGTTTGTATGGGGTGGGCAGGTCCCCAAAGGACACTTTTTCATGTCACATGGTGTCTGAAGCATCTTATAAATTAAGCTCCCCACCCCCAGCCCTGGCTTCCCACCACACCACTGCTGCCCTGGTTTGAGACTTTTAAACCACTGCTGTTAAAAAGAAAACAAACTCTGCAGCATTACTTTCAAAAGCAGCGAGACTGGGAACGGCAGACCAGGAGCTGCGCGTGTGCGAAACAGCGCCGCAGGCGGGACTGGGGCCGCCTGGTATGTCCTGCTGCCCTGCAGGGAGACTCGGGGGACCCCACAGTCAGTCGGGGGCGAGAACGCAGGTCATAGCACTCAGGTGTGGCCCACTGTTTCCGAAGCCCAGGCAAAAGGCACGTTCATAAACATCGACCCGGACGCCTGAAGTTCACAAGCAGCGTGCTTGCTGGTGGCATGAACTCTGACGAGCTGGATCCGACCTGCTCTTTGACAGTGAGATGAACACATAACGATTTTTTTTTTCATTCTGTTATGCTGTCCTTCCAAGAGCTCAGAAGCGCAAAGCCACCTTATTCAGTGCCCGTCTCTGAGCAGGGGTGTGGGCGAGCTCTGTGACCAAGAAGCGTGCATGGCAACATGGACTGTCCAGAATCGCGTCCACAGAAACTCATCCCCAGAAACATGTCGTAGGCTGGGTGCCTCTCAGGCAGAGCACATCACTGGACAGCCCTCAGATCTCTGGGCCCCTTTCCCCGACCTGCTCACTCAGCGCACCTTCGGCACCTGAGCCCTGTCAGCCTGCCTCACCTGCAGGTTGTGTCCACGGACTTAAGCAACAATGGATTGGAAATAATAGGGAAACAAAATTTCCAGCGACTTCCATAGGGTGAAACTCGAAGTCGCCATGCAAGGGCAACTATTTATACAACATTCACATTGTATTTACAGCTATTTACATAGCACTTACATTGTATTTGGAGAAGGCAATGGCACCCCACTCCAGTACTCTTGCCTGGAAAATCCCATGGATGGAGGAGCCTAGTGGGCTGCAGTCCATGGGGCCGATAAGAGTCAGACGCCTGAGCGACTTCCCTTTGACTTTTCACTTTCATACATTGGAGGAGGAAATGGCAACCCACTCCAGTGTTCTTGCCTGGAGAATCCCAGGGACGCGGGAGCCTGGTGGGCTGCCGTCTATGGCGTCACATAGAGTCGGACATGACTGAAGCAACTTAGCAGTAGCAGTAGCAATACATTGTATTAGGTGTGACAAGTAATCCAGAGATGACTTAAAGTGAAGGGATAACTCGGGCATAGCTTACATGCAAACACTGTGCCATTTTATAACGGGAGCATCTGCAGGTGGTGGGGGCAGAGAGGGATGACTGTGTCTGGCTTGTATTCCTAACAAGTTCCCAGGTGATGCTGAGAGACAGGTGGGACAGAAGCTCTGCCCTGGGAAACAGTGAAGCGCCTGGCGGGTGAGCGGGTACCACGCACAACGGTCTCTGTCGTCAGACCTGGGTCCAACCGAGTGGTCCCTGACGGCAGCATGACTGATGGAAAGGTGAGGGGGGACCCTCAGGCCCAGGGAGGTGGTGGTACTTGCTGGTGAGTGAGAAGGCAAGACAAACTCCCAGTGCGTGGTGGTCCGCCGTCCGTCAGGCACTTCTTCCCGCCCCCTCTATCCACACAGCCACGTGCAGTGTGAACACACCACTTCCTGACACCTGGCTGGGCTCCCTCGCAGCCTGGGAGCCGCCAAGCATTCAATCAGGCACAGCCGACTCTCATCTCAGGAGCCGATTTCTACCTCTAATCGGTTTGGGGAATTTCTGTTGGGAATTTGGGACTTTCCAACAACCTTTTTAACTTTTGGCTTGCTCCTTTCCTGGACCACTCAAACCTCCCAGATCCTCTTTTCTCAACAAGAGACCCCTAACTGCAGGTTCCAGTCATGACCGGCCTGAGCCTGACATGATGCACGCCCGCGGTGGAAATCCCGGGCCCTGCCGCTCCTGCCAGGCCTGAGGCTCAGGACGCCGGTGTCTGTGTCTGGTGAGGGGCGCAGCTGTGTCTTCTTTAGGGTAAGCTCCCAAAACACAGCACTCCACATTGTCTACAACACGCATCGGAGCCACCATTTAATAAAGGCTCTGTGTCGACGATACGGCCTGCGGTGACTCTCTGTATCAGGGAGCCCCTTACACTGTATAACAAAGCAGCTCCAAGGTCTGTTTCCATGACAACAACAGCGTCACACAGGAAAGAGAAGGAAGAGGACACAGAGGCTCTTTGGAAATTGCTACCAAACGCATATCCAGTTTGAGACCGGAAACAAGAATGTGGGCATTAGATTTGGGGTTAAAATCTTTCCCTTCTTGAACATATTCTCTAACGATGTGACTATTTTTAAACGTCCAATAGGAAGACTCAGAACACTATAAATACCATCCATCTGCCAAATTTCAGTAGGTCTAAAATTAGGTTACTAGGTTCATCAATTTCCCTTCGAAGATTCTGGTAGGGAGAGATCAAACCTTTCTGGTGGCAATAACAGGGAGATGCTGATAATTCAAATGCTATGGAAAATAAATTACATTCATTTAAAAGCTAAAAATTAGTAAACTCCCCAGCCCCATAATTTCTCCCAAATAAAATTAAAACAGGAAGTATTTTACAAGATATGAGTTTTAGCAGGCCCTTCAGATAATTTATCGAGCAGCACACTGAAAATAACTAACTGTGATGTGTATTATAACGAAATCATAAACAAACATGTGAGAAGAAAGTGCATTTTTCTATTGTTCTTGGGATCAGCCTCTGCTCCTGTCTGCTTTTCTCTCATGGATGACATAGAAATAAAACAACACGGCTTCAGCAGCTTTCTCCCCGCCTAATTTCTTTCCCTACCATGATTTTTACTTCATTGATCAAAGAAAGAGTCCTCTCATACTAAAAATATCCCAGAACAGCCAGAATCGGGACCTATTTTTTCCTCACCTACTGGGAGATAAGGTTATTTCACCTACGTGCGCACTAAGTTATTTTTAAACCTGCCTCCTTCTCCTCCGGTTATTCTATTTCAATACAAAGAGGGGACCCGGCAGCCTCTGAGCTCACTCTAGGCACCCCAGCTGCTGCGTGGTCCACCCTGTGATCGTCAGCAGAGATGGAGAGCGGGACCCACACCCCTGAGCCTGAACACACGAGGCGCTCTGGGAACAGCTCACAGGCAACTCAGCCTCGCCACAAGCACGGACGTCAGACCGCTGAGCCAGGTGGCACCCACACGGAGAACCGCGTGTTCCCACCATCCTCAATGACCATCCACGATGCTACCCGGCTGGCCCACCGCCTCTGAGAACAGTATCAGTGTCGACAAAGTCAAACGGCAGTTCTCCATGAAGTCAAGGCCGACTCGAGCAGAATCTCAGGAACCTCTGCTCGCTGACTTGCTAATTTAACACACCTGAGAGGCAGCTAGACGGCGGGGTTCTGGGTAAGCGCCGAGGACAGGGAGCCAGATGGTGGGCTTTGGTTTCAAGGGCAGCCACGGATGGCGGCGGGGGGGACACTGACTGACCACACAGGGTCGCGACGTCCCCAGCGGGGGCTGTGCGGGGCAGGGACCCAGAGGAGCCACCCCGTGGGGCAAGCGGGCAGGCCAAGGAGGGAGAAGGCATGGCCGAGGAAATCTTCTGTGAGAAGAGATGCCCAGCGTGGTGCTAAGACCCTGAGAGACGCCCTCAGGTCCTAGGAGACGCCCAGGTGGCAGGAGGTGCGGGCAGGAGACGCCCAGGTGAGGTCCAACCTGTGGTCAGGGAACGAAGATCCCACATGTCTCAGAAGCAAAAAAAAACAAACTATAAAACAGAAGCAATACTGTAACAGATTCAATAAAAGCTTTATAAAATGGTCCACATTAAAAATAAAAAAAAAAAGATCGTCTTAGATATAAATCATTCTCAAGGCTTTAAACCCCATACCTACTGCACTTGCCTAGAACGGCTGACATTCAGAGTCTGGTGGTTAAACTGGTGTTCTGCTTCATTAAGACTGACTTTTACATTTTATTTTCTAATGAATTTTCAGACTGTGTAGTCTTAATGTGAGATTATGGAGAACGTGCTTTTCTGGCTGGGGGGCGGGCAGGCAGACGTCCAGCCACACAGCAACCTAGGCTCACCGGCCGGCCGGCTGCTCACCAGACGGATGGCACTACAGTCACAGAAAGAGCGCCCCTGGCGGCTCAGACGGTAAACAATCTGCCTGCAATACCCTGGGTTCGATCCCTGAGTTGGGAAGATGCTCTAGAGAAGGTAATGGCTGCCCACTCCATCATTCTTGCCTGGAGAGTTCCATGAACAGAGGAGCCTGGCGGACTACAGTTCACGACCACCACCGAAGGACTAACGCATTCACTCTCATAGCCATAGGTAAGCAAGGATCTCCATTGATCCTAGGGCACTCCCTTTCAGTGGGAGGAAGCAAAAGAAAGAAAGAAAGAAAGAAAGAACCTGTAAGATTTTGTCATGTCTCTTGTGAAAATAATACACTTTCATTCATCTGAGCAAGAAGCATTAACTGAGGACTTGCTCCCTACCAGATGCTGTTCTAGGTCAAGCACAAGAGTGAGCGGCACAGCATCCACGCTCTCGGGCGCTTCACGCTGGTGGAAGAGACACGACAATCAAATGCCAAGTAGAATAACATGGTATCCAGGGCGACACAAAGAAGGCTGAGCACCAAGAACTGATGCTTCTGAACTGCAGTGTTGGAGAAGACTCTTGAGAGTCCCTTGGACAGGAGGGAGATCCAACCAGTCCATCCTAAAGGAGATCAGTCCTGGGTGTTCATTGGAAGGACTGATGCTGAAGTTGAAGTTCCAATACTTTGGCCACCTGATGAGAAGAGCTGACTCATTAGAAAAGAAAGCAAGAAGAGAAGGAGGTGGCAGAGGACGAGATGGTGGGATGGCATCGCCAACTCAATGGACATGGATCTGAATGGACCCTGGGAGAAAGTGAAGGACACGGGAGCCTGGGGTGCGGCAGCCCACGGGGCCGCAAAGAGCTGGACACGACTTATTGACGGAGCAACAACGCCCACGGGCGACGAGGACACACATGAGGAGGACAGATGAGCGGAAACGAGGAGGGCAGGGTGGGGTCTGAAGAGGCCTCTCCACGTGCCACCTGAGCCGAGACCAGAACGATGCCAACGAGCACAGTGACGGCCCAGGCGTGAGCAGCTCCCACAGGAATCCGTCAGCACCGAAGCCCTCAGGTGCAAACAAGCGTGTCAGCCTGTCCTGTCTGCGCGGGACAGGAAGCAGGCCACAACCACCCCAGGCCTCGGTGTCCAGAGTCAGAAGCCTGTATCTCACCTCTGTTTCTCAGTAATGGTCACAGAAGTCCACTGCAGGGAGTGGACAGGGCAACGGAAGGAGGTGATCTGCCTCAATCACGCAAAACCCCAGCGGGGCTGCTGTGTGGGCAACAAAGCACAGGAGACGGGCAGAAATGAGGGGCCAAACACGCGCCCCAGGCCCAGTGCACGACTCTCGGAGGCTGAGTCCCCGGACTCCGTCGCTGGGCTCCCGGGCGAGCGGGCGTCTGGCACCTGGGAATACAGCGGAGCCAAAGCACAGAGCTGCAAGCAGCCGGCGGGCCTGCGGGCGGGCCTGCCTCAGACACGGACACGGCCCCTTTCCATGCTTTCTGCTTGCCACCTCTCCTCCTCACTTCCGGCTCTGTGCCTTAGGTTATGCTAAATTACAGGTCTGTACTGAAAACAAACCCTGATTCATGCAAATCACCTAACCCGCGGTGCATCATCCACACTCGGCAAATGCAGATGAAACGAGCCTTCCTTTCAATTTTAAGACCCACTGTGTGAACTCTCCGTGTTCAAGCCGCCCTGCTCTTTTGTGATTAATTTTAGTAACGGGAGAACGACCTGCTTTAGAACAAATGAGTCACGATGCAGCTTCACATCTAAAAACCGAAAATCACCCTCCTGCCCAGAAAATATCACTTTTAAGTATAAAATTTCTACCCCATGTTAACTCCACAAAGCTTCCTGCCCTGAAAAAGAGGTGGGGAGGAGCAGGCTAGGAACTTGAGGTTGCAGACAGCAAGCAAGGTGCACGTCACCTTTGGAATGGTATTTGTCTCAGGCAGGTTTATGACAAGGGAAAAAACCCTCAACTGCTATAAAACAATTCACAGCCCGTGCAATTCAAAACAGTCTTTCAGCAGCCACATCAAAACAGCTTAGCTTTCTCCTGAGTATGACAGCGGCCTCTATAGCTTCTGCGTGGATTATTTATCCTGGCGTGGCAAGGCATGTCACAGACACATAACTGATTTCAAACCGGAAAGAAATCAAAGGTTCCTAACTCCTCAGCTGGTGTCCTTAGCTCATCATTTCTCTTTCTCTTGAACTGTGAGCTTAGAAACCTCTCCAGATTAACCGTAGAATTAGCAAATACTTCAAGGAATATAAATTTGAATCATGCAGCTGACAAAACAAGCATTTCCTTTAACAGGTTGTTTGCCCCACCAACATGTAGCCAAAAAAAAAAAAGTTCATTAAGTTAAAAAATTCTAGTCACAGGGCCTTCCCTGGTGTCCAGAGGTTAAGCCCCTGTGCTTCCACTTTGGGGAGCCCAGGTTTAATCCCTGGCTGGGGAACTAACATCCTGCATACTACTTGGCATGGCCAAAAAAATAAAAAATAAATAGATAAAATTCTGCTCACACAGTTAGCAAGCATAGTGCAGTGGGCATAATTCCCTCAAACACAGAAGGGTCCCTCCATACATTACAAAAAAAAAAATCTTCTTGAAGGAAATTCACTTCCTGAAGACTAGAATCAGGAAGTGGCTGGTATTGATCTGAGGGAATCTCATGAAACATTTTGCAGATATCCTACTTGAGCTGAACAAATTCTTCTCTATTTTGGGATCAGAGACTCCATTTGTTCTTCCAGGCACTCAACACATGCTCATGACCACCTGTGAGTCAGAAATCATACGAGACGCTGAGGATACAGAAATGGATAAGGCTCGGGGAAGAAAACGTTACAGTGTGAGCGCAACCTGCGCAAACTGCTGCGGCAACGGCCCGCATGGCTCGCCCCTCCCCAGACCCACACTCCTCTCCCCGGCCCCTGGGAAGGTTCATCCTGTGTGCCCACCTCACTGGACCGTGGGCTGCCCAGACATGTGGTCAGACCTTACCCTGGTGTCCTGGGAGGGTGTCTGGGAGGAGATTAACATTTAAATGGCTGCCAGCCTCCACAGCTGCATGACCTAGTTCTACAGAAGAGATCTCTGTGGGAAACCTGTGCGTGCGTGCACACATACACACACACACGCCCCTGTGCAGCTCTGGGAGTCGGTGATGGACAGGGAAGCCTGGCGTGCTGCAGTCCTTGGGGTCGCAAAGAGTCGGACACGGCTGAACGACTGAATTGAACTGAACTGAATCTCCCGCTGGAAATTCATTAAGCAGCAAGAGCAGAGCCAGGGTGAGGAAGGGATTAGCTAACTGAATGGGACTCCTACCTCAGCTTCTGAAAGAGTGACTCATTAAAACCCGGGAACCAGCTCTGGCGTGAGCCAGAGAGCTCCCAGGGCAGGCGCTCAGCTCAGGGGGAGCCAGCTGTGATGAAGCTGCCGGGACCCAGTGTCCTGGAGGCCCCACCTGCACCTTTCTGAGGAGAACCCGGACCAAGCTCCACACGGCTCCAGGCTCGCCTGCTCCCCCCGGGGCCCCGCTGCTCACGGGCGGGCACTGCGGGCCTCCCTGGCGGCGGCTTCCACTGCCAGCATCCTAGGCACACGCGTCAGCTGCTCACTCTTGTCCGACTCTCGCGACCCCACGGAGCGTAGCCCCCACGTCTCCTCTGTCCACGGGTTCTCCAGGCAAGAATACTGGAGTGGTTGCCATTCCCTTCTCCTGGGGATCTTCCCAACCCAGGAATCAAACCAGGGTCTCCCGCACTGCAGGCACTCTTCACTGTCTTAGCCACCAAGAAGCCCACGTCTCTTCTCTACATCTGTGGCCTTTTGCTGCAGCACCTGAACAACCACACCGCCCTCTCAAAGGCTGACAGGGGTTAGGCGGGAAGACTGTGATGAGCTACCAGCCGGTGTGTCATTCTGAGAGTGGAGTCCCAGCGGTTCCCAGAGGTGTTCGAGCAGAGGCAGCTTCAGCCACTGAGACTAAGTCAACAAGGCCTCCTGCTGGCCCCCTCAAGAGCAGGCCTCCTGGCCCCTGACTTCCCCACGAGGCACTTCATTGTCACATGCACACCCTCTTCTCACTGGGGCGTCCAGAGAATGGACGTCCCCCCACCCGCTGCCCCTTCAGCACGACGGAACTGCAGCTGGAGAAGCAAGTCTCGGAGGCTACTTTTACTCCTGAACTCAATTAATTTGGCGCAAAAGTAGCAGGAGTCACTGCCCTTGCAGGAAATGCTTATGCTGCTGGGCGTCTGGTTCGTAAAATCCACCCACTGAGCCGCAGAGTTAGCATAGGAGCTCGGGCTGGGCTTGCAACCCTGAATAACCCTCTTCCAGGTTTCCAGGTGCAGCGCGGCACCTGAGGCGCCGTTCCCAGGTGTGAGCTCGGAGGGTGAGGGGCAGGACCCGGTGTGAGGGGCAGGACCCTATGTGAGGGGTGGGACCTGGTGAGGGGCGGGACCCAGTGTGAGGGGCGGGACCCCTGTCTCTTATACACATCTGGTTCCTAACTCCTCAGCTGGTGTCCTTAGCTCATCATTTCTCTTTCTCTTGAACTGTGAGCTTAGAAACCTCTCCAGATTAACCGTAGAATTAGCAAATACTTCAAGGAATATAAATTTGAATCATGCAGCTGACAAAACAAGCATTTCCTTTAACAGGTTGTTTGCCCCACCAACATGTAGCCAAAAAAAAAAAAGTTCATTAAGTTAAAAAATTCTAGTCACAGGGCCTTCCCTGGTGTCCAGAGGTTAAGCCCCTGTGCTTCCACTTTGGGGAGCCCAGGTTTAATCCCTGGCTGGGGAACTAACATCCTGCATACTACTTGGCATGGCCAAAAAAATAAAAAATAAATAGATAAAATTCTGCTCACACAGTTAGCAAGCATAGTGCAGTGGGCATAATTCCCTCAAACACAGAAGGGTCCCTCCATACATTACAAAAAAAAAAATCTTCTTGAAGGAAATTCACTTCCTGAAGACTAGAATCAGGAAGTGGCTGGTATTGATTCTGAGGGAATCTCATGAAACATTTTGCAGATATCCTACTTGAGCTGAACAAATTCTTCTCTATTTTGGGATCAGAGACTCCATTTGTTCTTCCAGGCACTCAACACATGCTCATGACCACCTGTGAGTCAGAAATCATACGAGACGCTGAGGATACAGAAATGGATAAGGCTCGGGGAAGAAAACGTTACAGTGTGAGCGCAACCTGCGCAAACTGCTGCGGCAACGGCCCGCATGGCTCGCCCCTCCCCAGACCCACACTCCTCTCCCCGGCCCCTGGGAAGGTTCATCCTGTGTGCCCACCTCACTGGACCGTGGGCTGCCCAGACATGTGGTCAGACCTTACCCTGGTGTCCTGGGAGGGTGTCTGGGAGGAGATTAACATTTAAATGGCTGCCAGCCTCCACAGCTGCATGACCTAGTTCTACAGAAGAGATCTCTGTGGGAAACCTGTGCGTGCGTGCACACATACACACACACACGCCCCTGTGCAGCTCTGAGAGTCGGTGATGGACAGGGAAGCCTGGCGTGCTGCAGTCCTTGGGGTCGCAAAGAGTCGGACACGGCTGAACGACTGAATTGAACTGAACTGAATCTCCCGCTGGAAATTCATTAAGCAGCAAGAGCAGAGCCAGGGTGAGGAAGGGATTAGCTAACTGAATGGGACTCCTACCTCAGCTTCTGAAAGAGTGACTCATTAAAACCCGGGAACCAGCTCTGGCGTGAGCCAGAGAGCTCCCAGGGCAGGCGCTCAGCTCAGGGGGAGCCAGCTGTGATGAAGCTGCCGGGACCCAGTGTCCTGGAGGCCCCACCTGCACCTTTCTGAGGAGAACCCGGACCAAGCTCCACACGGCTCCAGGCTCGCCTGCTCCCCCCGGGGCCCCGCTGCTCACGGGCGGGCACTGCGGGCCTCCCTGGCGGCGGCTTCCACTGCCAGCATCCTAGGCACACGCGTCAGCTGCTCACTCTTGTCCGACTCTCGCGACCCCACGGAGCGTAGCCCCCACGTCTCCTCTGTCCACGGGGTTCTCCAGGCAAGAATACTGGAGTGGTTGCCATTCCCTTCTCCTGGGGATCTTCCCAACCCAGGAATCAAACCAGGGTCTCCCGCACTGCAGGCACTCTTCACTGTCTTAGCCACCAAGAAGCCCACGTCTCTTCTCTACATCTGTGGCCTTTTGCTGCAGCACCTGAACAACCACACCGCCCTCTCAAAGGCTGACAGGGGTTAGGCGGGAAGACTGTGATGAGCTACCAGCCGGTGTGTCATTCTGAGAGTGGAGTCCCAGCGGTTCCCAGAGGTGTTCGAGCAGAGGCAGCTTCAGCCACTGAGACTAAGTCAACAAGGCCTCCTGCTGGCCCCCTCAAGAGCAGGCCTCCTGGCCCCTGACTTCCCCACGAGGCACTTCATTGTCACATGCACACCCTCTTCTCACTGGGGCGTCCAGAGAATGGACGTCCCCCCACCCGCTGCCCCTTCAGCACGACGGAACTGCAGCTGGAGAAGCAAGTCTCGGAGGCTACTTTTACTCCTGAACTCAATTAATTTGGCGCAAAAGTAGCAGGAGTCACTGCCCTTGCAGGAAATGCTTATGCTGCTGGGCGTCTGGTTCGTAAAATCCACCCACTGAGCCGCAGAGTTAGCATAGGAGCTCGGGCTGGGCTTGCAACCCTGAATAATCCTCTTCCAGGTTTCCAGGTGCAGCGCGGCACCTGAGGCGCC